>LUCW03002201.1:40000-45000 GCA_001586965.3 Sphaeroforma sirkka | reverse complement strand
GTGTTGTGTGTATATATCATTTTGTATGTGTGCCACCTTAGATATATGTATATATCGTGCAATACACATATACCTATACTGTCATGTGTGTGTGTGTATGTATACAAAGGTTTGACGGGGCTGGTATGTGTACATGCCCTTCAAGTGAATTATTTAATATGCACAAATGTACCTGCAGAGCAAGTATTCATCATGTAGGTGCACATCATTACCTTTATTGTCGTACACATGCAGCAGTGCCAAGGGCCCGGTGAGTTTCAATCCGAGTTGCGTATGTTATCTAACATGTATATGATCTACCATAGTGTATGTATTCATCGTGTGTTACGCTAACACCTATATTCTTATTGCCTTACCATTTGCGAAGGTTCAACTGGCTCCGTGCGTGGAAAACCGCGTTGGTGTATATACATGTATGCGAATATGGGATCATAGAGTATGCCTTCACGCTTCAATACGTGTATATATAGATCAATTTTGTCTTCTATACAAAGCCTGCCTACGCTTGTCGTATCGTATCTCTGTCTCTCACTTCGCTGTGGAGTGCATATCGCTTGCCATCGCTCTTTACTGAAGTGTTGATGGTGCCATCTCAAACCACTGACTTACCAATCACCTGTCACACGTCTAGGTACGAGTCGGCTGAGTTTGAGCATACATACGGCTATGAGATGCCGTGCGATCAGATCGCCAAACGAATGGCCGATCTTTCTCAGGTACACTCAGATAGACATGCATGAGCGTCTGATGGACTGGTATCTGTACAGTGTTTAGTGCTGGTTTAATCTGTACAGTGTTTAGTACTGGTTTAATCTGTACAGTGATTAATACTGGTTTACTTTGTACAGTGTTTAGTACTGGGTAATCTGCTTAGATACTCATCCACAGTACGATGCGTGGCCCAGCTTGCGCTCATGGTGCGGTCGTATTGATACGTAGATATTCTTTCGGTATCCTTCGATAGAAATATAGAATGTCCTGGCCGTGTGTGTTTCTAGTACGAATCGATTCTGCGGAAGGACGTCACATAGCGGGATCAACCATGGTGCTAGTGCGGTAGTGTGTCTATCGAGTCAAACTATTCGCATTAGTTCACTGTATAGCTCGGCCCGTAGGATAGTCGGGCTTTCATGGGGTTCAACAATTCCTACTTTGAGTGTAATTTTTTTTGTATTACATATAAGTAGACGCACGTACCAGTATGATAATATGTGTGCTATGCGTCAAGTTAAGCCAAGCCAAGCCAAGCCAAGCCCAATGATTATGATATACACACCGCGAATCTTTTCTGTGCGTTAGCATGTATTACATGAGGGCTCGTTAGACACTTGGTTTCGAGTACGTGTTCAGACTGCTGTATATATAATCTGCGTGTAAAATTCGATAAAAGCATTGCTACAGAAGTCCATACGAAAACAAGCGTGTGCCATTAAAGCATGATTGATTCTACATTTGTGTTGACCACAAATAGGATCCGTCGGTTCAAGTGTAGTAATCTGATGGATGCATGTGTAAATGGATATTAAGCAGCACAGTTTACATAACCCGCTAGAACGAGCGTTAAATTACTTTTAAATGAGTTGTTCTTCACCTGGTATCTGTGTGATATTTACAGATAATTTATACTTATGAAATATTTTTAGTATGCCAACTACCCTTCGCCGTTGGCTTCACTCACACATATTTGATGTGTTCGATCTGTGATATTTTATACATCCGCTTATTTATTCTTTTCTATTGCTTATGGCAATCATAAATCGCGTAGGTATACACACAGCATGCGGCTATGAGACCGCTGGGCTGTGCGATGATGCTCATTGCTTACGACGATGAATTTGGAGCAATGCTCTACCGCACTGATCCCGCTGGTTACTTCGTTGGTTACAAGGTGTGACTTAAATCATATATTGTAAGCGTGCGAATTGCAATATCTTGTATCTATATAATATAATTGAATATATATATATATATATATATATATATGTGTGTGTATACATGCATATTTATTTGTATAATTGTATATATATATATGCATATGTATTTTATGTTTATGCATATGCATATTAATATGCATGTGTATTAATATTCATTTATACGTACATATACATAAAAATATACATACACACACACACACACACACACACACACACACACACACACACACACACACACATATATATATATATATATATGATATAAACCGGACCAAATGTGGAATCTTGCACAACTATTCAAGATGCGACGATGACAAGATGTTACAATGGCCTTATATGATTTTAGGTTGTTGCTCGTTACATCTATCAGTCCTGAAGGTCGTGTCTGATTTTTCTGTGCAGTCGCAGTTCTACGAGATCTAACTTAAATAGTTCTCGTATGTGCTGGTTTCTGAGATTGTTCTGTGCTTTTGGATAGTGAAGGCCGGCATATTGCACTGTGTTGAGTGCCAAGGATCGCTTTCTGATGAATCGGGTGTATCTGTAGTGGTTTCAAGTGCTCTATGGTTCGAATTACACCCATATTTGAACACGACTATACTTATGTGTGTGTGAATTTATACAAACGCGCATGTATATATGTTAGTATGCAATACAGATACGGTTATACATAGAAGCATACATATTCGGATACAGATAGAGATACGGTTACACAGAGAAGCATATACATTTGGATACAGATAGAGATACGGTTACACATAGAAGTTCAAGTCAATTTCTGATACACATAAAGCATAGATATACCCACATATATATCCATATAAACGGACGTATACAGATTCTGTTCGTATATTTATTCACTTACATATATATATATGCGGGCACGAACCATTCGAAATGCTACGCAGGATGAATGCTGAATTTGTAAAGTGACATGCATATGAGAACAGGCGTCCTTCGCTTTCTGTAGAAACATATGCATTTTGTGAACACACGTCGTTCTAAAGTTATATAAATACTTCAACCGTAGGCTGTTGCGGCTGGAGTTAAGGAACAAGAGGCGAACAACTTCTTGGAGAAGAAGATAAAGAAAAATCCTCAGTGGTCTAAGGACGAGACCATCCAGACTGCTATCTCGTCACTTGGAAGCGTTCTGCAGACAGAACTTAAGGTAGGCAGCGATGTTAGACGCGGCGTAGAACCTGTGGTCGAAATAATTTAAGGTGCCAACTACTAAGCATTCAACATAATCTGGTTTATTTTTATTTTGAATGCGCCTACGCTTTGAACTGCTTGTTCGGGATTAGATATAGTACTTGTCCAGTTCTAACTCCATAAGCAGCATGGTCTTATTGGTTTGGATGATGATGTTTCGTATGCTTATCTCTGTTTGTTTTGTGATCGTGCATTCTAGTCGTCTGAGATCGAGGTGGCCGTAGTGGACTCTGAGAATCGCCGCTTTCGTACACTCACCGCTGAAGAGATTGACGAACACTTACAAGCGATTGCCGAGCAAGATTGAAGTATTGTCTAGGGCCGATATCTACCCAGGATGCACCATTGGGGAGTTGGCAGTATAAGTTTGATCAATAAAGAAGTATATCTGCGATTGTATTTGGAAATAATCTAGCCTGTAGAAGGGATAGAGTGAATATAGTTGAGATAGGGAAGAACGACACAGCACGACGTGAGGGTGAGAAAATATATTCATATATCGCGAGAATATGGCGATACATAACTCTCAATGACCTCCTTAAGTGCATTTGAGTAAAGCTTTGATGATACATTCACTAAATTTCTAAGAATAGTGAAGACGTTCTATTTTGTTACGCTGGGACGTGTATTATCGTTTTATTTATAGTCTTAGATATACCGAATAAATTTTATCCATGGAAGCATAGCCTCCTATATTAATCAGAGGCTATGATGGAAGTTTAGGAATTCACGACGAGTGGTGGGGAAGTATCGACCCACCGGCAGGAGTTCAAATCACCATGCCCGATATAAACACCAGTGACCGACATAGCGGCACCGTGTTTACTCAGTCATCAAACCAAGCTAATTTTGCAGAGGTTTTCAGCGAAGCACTTATGGTCCTCATCGGTATGTGAGATCATAATTGCAACTTAATTATGTGTGCTTTCCAACGATCGAAAGTGCACGTCACCGTTAACAAGTCTACAGGTATACAGTATGCCGTGTCGTCGTTATTTCTTCGCCTCCTTGATTGCCGCCGCTCTCCTGACGCCCTTCTGTGAAAACTTTCCATTGAGGTCGTAACTTCTCTTGCCCTTGTCGGACTTTTTGGCTCGCTTAGTTTTCGGTTCCTTATCCATTTTGAACAGATTAAGTTAAGTACTCGTTATGGCGTTAAAAATCTTTGTGTGTCTACCTTTTATACAGTGCTGTGGCGTGGCTTGTAAAATTGAACGAAGCTACCGCTGCCTACGCATTTTCAAAGGATTGAAATCTGAACATTTATAATCTCGGTTTATGACTCATACATAGCCTCATAGGAGTACCCCAAGGCCCGATGTAATCTTTATATTCTTTTTAGTTTTTATAAAAAAAGAAGGAATAAAAATCTTTTTCGCAAAAAGATTTTCATATGTTCATAGAGAGCTATGGTATTTTCGGGGGAAGATATGTTTCATTTTGTTCTGAAAATGATTCTTTTCGTACATAGGTTAATTACCCATATTCATTGGTTCGTAGATTCGGTTTATTGACACCCTTTCAACGGTCTTCGTCAAAGTACTGAATATTACTGAAATATTCGTACACAAGAGGTTTCAATCTTGTGACATCACACGTGACGTAATTTGATGTTTGAAAAGAGGCGATCTGAACTTCTGCGGTCTGCTGAGTGCGTCTGTGCGACTGTGACTTGTGAGTGTGCGTCTGTCACTATGGTTCTGTGCGCGTGTATTTGTTTTAAAAAAAAAACAAATTATTTCAAAATACTATTTATTTTGTTTTTAGTGCGTCTACTGCGAAGTGCCAACTGCGAGTCAGAGTCAGCGACTCTGTGACTCTGAGAATCTGTGTAAAAATATGAGTTGACTG
>LUCW03002201.1:0-30000 GCA_001586965.3 Sphaeroforma sirkka | reverse complement strand
AGAAAACAAACGCTATTGACTGTTACAGCACACGCTCTGCTGCAATCAGAAACGATTTGAACCACCTGTAGCACCAAAGCCCGCACAGTCCCGCGAAGCACATCTTCTCCGTCGGCTGTGAATAGTTCACCCTTGTGCAAGCAGAAGAAATTGCTACTCATTCCTGTGAGGGGATATGCGATAGATGAGAGCGTGCGGCAGCGTGTGGGATGAATGCAGGTTAGGTATCGGAATGTGCCTATACGCTCATTGCTACCAAAACATTAACCACACAGAGACTTGTGGTGTGGATACGTGACAATTTGGTTCGGATTGGCCATACACAGTGTAGACTATCCGGAAATACTACGTACTAAAAACGACTTTGAGCTTCATGATATAATACAGTCTATCCGATTTAACAGGACTTGCAATACATCGCAAGAGGGAGGGACCTCACATCAGCACTGATAACTTACACAGATACACGCAAAGCTCAACCGCAGAGCACTCGTGTGTACAATTACAATGCAGTGATATCTTCTGCTGGCTGCGGCTACAAAGAGTACTATTACATCTGTACGTGGTTAAACAAGTGACAATAGCTCATCAAAAAGACACACCACTTTCTATCATACCACGAAAATCGAACCGAACGCACCTTCCGATATCTCACCCGTGCTTGACAACAACAGTATTTCATCCACATCGTCTGGCTTGTTATTTTCGAGTGCTTTCCTTTCTCGCACCCAGGCCGAATCTTTGGCATTGGGATTCGTTCTTGATTTGATAGCAGACTGGACCTGTAGATTACATGCACAGCAGAAGGGGCAGTAGAGCTTAACAGAAGGAGCAGCCGAGCTCAGCAGAAAGACAGATGGCTTTGAATTGAAAGAAAGCCAGAACAATTGCAGCTATAGCCATTTGAAAACGGCAATCGGAGGCTGCATGCGGTCAATAAACGTTAGCCACACAAAAATGGCCCGGTATGCAAAAGAATAGACTGGCACAACACTTGTGCACACTTCCACTCCGCACTTTATACTTGCCGTGTCACGTACACAAACGCATGCAGTCCTCATTACAATGATATAGCATTGATATACTCACGCCATTACGAAGATACTATATTAATATACTCACACAGCCTTTACCAGCGGATACACCCTCAAATATAATACATTGATGTACTCACGATTATTGATTACATTGATGTACTCACGCCATTACGAAAATACTATATTAATATACTCACACTACCTTAGCCAGCGTATACACCCTCAAATATAATACAATGATGTACTCACGCCAATACGAAGATACTATATTAATTTACTCACACAACCTTAGCCAGCGTATACACCCCCAAATAATATACATTGATGTACTCACGCCATCACAAAGATACTTATGTTAATATACTCACACAACCATTGCCAGCGGATACAACCTCAAAGATATATCATTGAGACATTACAAAGATACTATATTAATATATACGCGCCATCACAAAGATACTATATTATATATGCACACAACCATAACCAGCAGATGCAACCTTAATAGGCGGACGGGGCACATCCGGGAGAGGACAGACGTATGTGGTCATCAAGAAGGTTACCTCACCATCTTCTTTCCTCGCCGACTCTTGTAGTGGGTAAGGGATCACTTGCATAACTTTCAGCTGTATGGTAGCGGCGTAGAAGGTCCTGTGAGTATGTAGAATGCACCCGCTACAAGCATGACTATCGCACAAGTTGGAGTATTCAACCAAAATTGCAAGCCTCGCAGGTTCCCGGTTGTTAAAACTCGAGCTGAAAAGCATGAGTCTATCAATCGCACGTATTTCGATCCCGTGTGGACTGCTTTGCCAAAACGCGCTCATTTACGACAACACAAATAGTGGTGTGCACACCACGTGGCTCGCCACTGATAGTATCAAACCGTTGCATGCTGACGCATTGCGTTGACTGAGACGGCGACAGCAAACACACCTCTGCCACTTTCTTTGCCGATTTTGCTAAGAAGTGCTGGATTGCCTGCTTCATGCCCTTCTTCATGTAGTTCCTCATGAATGTGCTGTCAGTAACTTTTTCCATCGCTTTCACTGCAAGTAGAGAGAGTATTAAACACGCCCTTGAGCTACAGCCATTCCACACCGCGACTGCCACACTTCTCGCGGGAGCCAGACTCTCAACGAAAAACACTTGACCGCAATGGTAAGGCGAATTAGCGGATTAAAATCAGTGCCAATCTTTTTATTTCAAGCACTCATTTTGTCAGAGAGACGCAACGTAATATTCTTCCCACAATAAGACCCTCTCAACACTACTGCTACAATCCATCGGGCCTCACCATGTATTATACAAAACTTCACACATCGCTCCGAACTATAAACACACTCCGCCGCACTCAAATCTAAAATCTCCATCCATCCCTATCTCGAACCGGAAAAACTTGTTGTACAGCATACCGTGCCAATCCCTGTTCTGTATATTGTGTTTGTCATCCTTGTCCATTAGGGATATAGACGTCACCATTCTCTGCGCAACGACAACACGGCATATCAGTCTTAGTCATGGTGTGGCAAATGTATAATAACTGAGAAGGTGCATAGCAAAATCGATAATCTGACCACCACAATCATTCAACAGCGCACAGACATAGCAGGTTGGTAATAGGAATTCTCATGTAAACGGTCGTACAATCAGCATATAATACCACCGAATTCGACTCAGCGAAACGTTGCGGTTTATAGAGGCCACTAACAAAGACGTGCACCTGTCTCGAAAAAAAAGGACTTGCAATAGAGCTACTGAACGTTCATGTGCGTGCGCCACAAAACCAAAAAGCGTATGAATTATAGCTGTCGGTGTATGAAAGGCGGATACCGAAATAGAGACGCGAAGCAAAAACTATCAGTCCATAGGGCTCAAGTAATAGACGTATAATATATATATATATATATATATATATAGTCGTATTTTTTTAATGCTCAATGGAACACAGATATCTCACCTGTACATGCATCTCAAACTCAAACACAGTTTCGTAGTCTACGGTACGGCCTACGGTGTACGCTCCTTTAGGTGCGGTCTCCAAAAATGCTTGAGCTGAGGATGTGATAGCGGAGATTGATGTGTAATTCGGTGCAGTGGGTAGAGTCATAAGTTTTTGTTTCCATTCAAACAATTGAACCAGTCATGGTTGCAGGAAAATCATTTGCTTGATAGCATGGCCGCATACCCAGAAACGTTCGCATAAACCCAGGGATATCGCTCCTGATAGCACAAACGCGCGCATTGACTGTGCTAACCTTGCCCATTGAGCTTCGACACAAAGATACTCGAAACACGGTCGGTCACACAACACACTCTTCTTAAGTATGTCACACTCACAAGCATCGATATACACATATACTTTCGTATGCTTAACTTACGACTAACCGGGGACATGCTGGCGACACCGTCTTTAACGACTACCGCCGTCGGAGTATGGGCCGTTGCCATGGTTCTATGCGGCGCTTTCAACAGTGCTCCCACGCGTAAAGCGGCCCTACATGTAGGCAGATGAGGTTTCCGTTTGGAGGATGAATGATACAGATACTGTCACAGCTTGCATGAATATATAATACAAATGCAGCCCACGTTTGCATGGATGAAGGATATATATAGGCAACATTCTCACGAACGAATGGTACAGATATAGCAATTATTTAAAGGAATTTATATTATGCGACCGTTGTCACAACTAAGACACTGTAATGACAGGATTGTATGTGCGAAGCCAGGCTTGCGTATGTCTGGTTAAACCTGGCGAATGACCATTCAACACAACGAAAGTCAAGCCAGCGCACTTGTCACCTAACACAGATCAGATGCTATTACCCCATGCTGTAAACGACTATCTAAGGATGTTGTTCAATTTCATCGAAAGTTCATGGAACGGTGAGTTCCATTTGGACTCCCAAATACCCAAATTGAATGCTAGATTGTGCAAACAGACAAGTATGTTGAATCTACGCATAAGAACACACAAATCATTTGATCATGGTAGAGGCAGGGAACCCGCCTTCAGGAAGGATGGATCTACCATTTCACATACAAATCCAGGTATTATCTTACGATGCGATTTATCGTTATGTATGTACATAACCTTTTCTGTATACAAGCGAGCAAGAAATACAATACAACATCCGATGGAACTAATGGATGCATGTGTCTACACCAGTGCAGAGATTAGTAGTCCTAACTATAAAAACGCACCAGGAAACACATTAATATAGCACATGCAACGAGCTGTAAAATGCATACGCACAAGACAACGAGAATACACAACGTTCTTAAAGATTAACAGTGTATTTATGGTAATACTGACAAGAAAAGCAATACATACATACATATATATATATATATATATATATGCATACATACTTACATACATACATACATACATAAACATACATATATATATATATATATATATATATGTATATATATATTGTACACCTGTGGCGCGGTAGCCATTGGTAAGTTTGTATACTCGACGGGTCACTATTCTGTACGATATCAAAATATCGAACAGCTTTCTGCAATATGAACAACGAACTATCACAATCTTTATACGAGCATAACCACGATGTGTACGAAACTAGACATTTTGCCATGAGCATGCCTGCATAGCATACAGAACGTAAACTACTTGTCAACGGGTCGCGAAAACACAGAACTACACATGTGTACAGACGCACATATACGTCAACGTATCACTAGGGGTATAAATTTATTGATATCGGCAACTGGTTGCGAAGTACACCGGGTCAATTAATTTGAAACCACTTTCGAAGTTATGTAGCAAATGACTATACGTGCACTCATCTTTATCATGCTACATGCTCATACGTACCGCCACCAATACTTTCAGTGACGGAGTGTTTGGGGAAAACGACCACATATCCAGCAGACAACAGTCAGTGCTAAAATTAGATCAAGAGTATCGGGTACTTGCACACAGTTTAAGACTACATACTTGCTGACGGAGTGACTACACGCACCTGGTCGATACGGACTATAAGCAAACGTACAAACTGCTTCACTTACTGATCTCGCGTTTACCTGGAGCTGACTCTAAAACTACAAAGCATAAATATCGATACGGATGGTTGGAGTTTAAAGGCTGACTTTGCTTCTTTTTGTATGTTGATATGTATGTGTTACCTACTGATCTCAAGTGTTGCACAGCGTTAAGACTTTTAAGACATCAGACGTAGATAGTACATAAATACGTACTATTTATACCACCGTGTGTATTTTAGAAGGCTATGCACACCGTCACGGTGGCGTCACACGGCCACACACCATTTATTCCATTTTTCTTTATTTACTATTTGTGGCTTTCTGCAATGCCTTCCAGCGAATGATAATGATGACACGAAGAGTCATCATTTTTCATTTTTTGCGTGTGGCTTTACTTTTCACGTTTCTTTTAATAAAAAACAAAAACAAAATAAACACCTTTCGGTTGAAGAAAGTATAGTAGGGTTTTAGGAGTTTTTTAAAAAACAAAAAAAGAACATACGAAGTTGGTAAATAGCAGAGCCCACTTGTATTGTATTTATGTTCCAAGTGTGGAATGTGAAATGAAGTTGGTAGCAGAGCCCACTTGCATTGTATGTTCCAAGTGTGGGATGTGAAATGAAGTTGGTAGTAGAGCCCACTTGTATTGTATGTTCCAAGTTTGGGATGTGAAATGAAGTTGGTAGCAGAGCCCACTTGTATTGTATGTTCCAAGTGTGGGATGTGAAATGAAGTTGGTAGCAGAGCCCACTTGTATTGTATGTTCCAAGTGTGAAATGTGAAATGCACTGTGCGATATTGCTACCATGACGAGCATGCTGGACTGACGTTGCAATCCTATTACTCGCTATTTGTTACTGAACAGAAAAGTACTCCCATCGTATCCACGAAGGAATCTCTTTTATATACAGCTGAAATGACAACTCTCTGGTTCAATAGTCCATTGTGAATTTGGCCCGCTTGTCTGCGGGTTTCTTGATATAAACAAACAACCTTCATATTCTTATTCTGTTATCGAGCCGTGCATAAGCTCAAATCTCTCAGGTTCGAGTACAAGACCTGGGCATATGTACTTCGAATGCATTTATTTTGATGTCTTGCGTTTTGGGATTTCTAAATGTGGCTTTTAACTTGCAGCAATACTCCTTCAAAGGTTTTCTTATTGTTAACATCGGACCATGACTAGCACATCTGAGCAGACTGGCACTGCCCGCTATCTTTGGTTGACGCCGTACGTGCTAGTGTTAGCTTGTCGAGACAGATTTCTGCGATCGACTTGATGGCAAAGGGGGATGTGGGGGAGAGAAGACTATCAAATTCTGGACCGGCGAGACACCACCATTGCCAAGTGCTGCAGAAATTACACCTAGAGTCAGTTTCCAAAGGCGTTAGCTTTGTAGAACTTGGTTGCGGTCACCCGTAGCTTTCCACTTGACGTATTGTAAGGATCATTCAGTGTCATTGTTAGATTGTTCCGAAAAAGAAGAACGCTATAATTCTCGACTAGTGCAATCTCATTGTATTTATTACTGGATCGACTATGGGCTTGACGTATATTTCTCATCAAATCCGATTTAGAGTGAGCAAAATTCTTTTCAGGTTATGGGTTGCACATCCGACGACACTGTGTCCATGGTTCAACAGTGGAACTAGAAATAAATTTTACCCACTGAACAAAACTGTATAGATTGTAACCATACTGTATACCTACAGTCACTACAATTACAAACTACTAAAGACTGAAAAGCAAGAAGCTACTATCTACAATCTGAATCATGTTATCTTCTTCAGATACACCACTGGTACAGGAATCAGTGGTAAAAAGTGGAAGAGCTTTGGAGGCGTTCTAATCTTTTTGCTGTCAAATGTTCAGCACGAATAGTACTTTGTCATTTCATGCATAGTCATACATGAATACAGTCATAGATACATTCAGTCCTACATACATTCATGCTTACAGTTATATGTACAGTCAGACATACAATCAGTCATACAGTTAGACATTTATAAATACAGTCATATAGTCATACGTGTTTATAAAAAATACGTACAACCATATAAATACTTTTACATATTTAGTCATATTAGAATTTGGCGGTTCTTTTTTATTTTAAAAATAGATCAACATACGAACATGCATTCATATTTAGTCATATGAAATTTGGCGGTTTCTTCGATTCCTGAAAATGTATAACAACTATCGTGTTTTACGATATTACACAGCACCACATGTGCAGCTAGTAGCCAGAAGACATACGTGTTAACATATGCTCACAATGGATGCGGAGTGTACTGAGAAGTGTGTTGTTGAACGTGACTTCACCACAACGGGCAGAGGACTGGCGACGGAGAGGAATGTGTTTGCAGGCGAAGTGTTGCTGAGTGTGCCTGTCAGCAAGTGCTGGACTGTGGCGGCAGCAAAGGCTTCAGAGGAATTGAAGCATCTCTCCGATGCACAGCTGAGCAACCAGAGTCTAGTCTCCTTGCATTTGTTAGGCATGTGTTCAATGTTGATCTGTGGCTCACTATACCGCAAAGTATGTATATTGATTCGATATGCTCACATTTTATGCGTCCAGCAACGATGCACTTTAGACAGTATAAGACGCCATTCGAATTTACAGTGCGATATTTGTCAGAATCATGATTTTGATATGTAGGGTTGACATCCCCCAAACGATATTTTTTCAAGGACCGTCTTGGGTCGCGTATATATATATATATATATATATATATATATATATATATATATATAACATACCTGTATGTGAGTATATACTCGAGCGTTACAATAGTCTGTGCCTTACAATCGCTCAATATTTAAACTATAGTGCATACCTCGATATATATAAAGTACACTATTGCGTGTACGACATGCGCAAAACTGAAGATTTGTGTGGGATGTTTATGTAATGTGAGCAAATTGCATTGCTACTATTTGTAAACATATCATGCATGAAGTTTCGAGAATATCAGGGGTGTAAATGGTATATGATCCTCCCATGCAACGAGCGCAAATTATATTTATGTCTATAAACTGTTATTACCACAATATAAGAACTTTACGACCAGGGTACTTGTGGAGGTATTAGTTGAAGGAGGAAATATGCCAGAGAAAATAATTTCATCTCCACATTATTAACTTGCGCTTTGCAATAACTCACAGTCGAGCGAAGCAAAGGTGGGAATTCCTCCAGAGCCGCGCACATCGACTGTCTACCCAAAGACTTTGATTTGCCAATCTTCTGGGACAAGGATGAGCTGGCTACCTTGGAGGGTTCACCATGGCATGATATCAGCGGTTCGGTTCGAGCAGATACCTGCAAGGTAACACTTCATACATCAGTCATATATGCTTGTATGGTTTCATATGGATGGTCATTTACCCTTGTTTATGTACTCCTCTGTTCCAAATTGCAACATACGTTTGAAGGCACACGCGCTCATGTCCAGCATAGACACTATGGTTTGTGCTGATGTTGCCCTCATTTTAGAGCATGTGTCTTAGCGCGTCTTTGCGAGTCATGCATGCTAATTGATTGAAGTTCATGTTCTTGCGATAGGGATACTGTTGATAGTATAATGTTCATCATACTATAATCACCCGATTGCAAACCTGATAGCTTCTCGTTTATAGCAGTCTTGTTTGCCAGCTTTGTGTGCATCAAATGATATGAACAGGCTGTTTTTCACTAACATTCTGAACATCCCTCCCTCCCAACTCTTTCCTGCTACCAGCAATTTGAGGAGCTAAGTGCCATTCCACAAGTGGACAAGATTCTCAAAGCTTACACTATTGATTTGGATGCGTATCTCTGGGCTCGTTCTGTTCTTTGGTCGCGAATGGCCGAAATGACCAAACCCGATGGTGAACGCATAGAGATACTGGCTCCATGGTTTGACCTGTTCAACCATTCGCCCGATGTTCCTTCTGGCGATTGCTTCAAGATCGAAGGCGAAAATGTGGTGGTCAGGGCTACCAAGGACTACAAAGAAGGTAATATAAGGTCACGTGGTTGCTTTTCTTGCGTGCTTAGAACAGTCTCCATGCAGGAACACGCACATGGATGATTGCACCTAGCAAGTATTTGAGTCCTTAACGAGACTCTTCAAATACATCACATTCTGTTTGCGCTGTGAATTAATCATCCCTATACCATTGGAGTTTCAGAATCATTCAAACCGTGACTCCGCATATCCATTCACAGGAGAACAAGCTTTTATCTCCTACGGCGATCTGCCGAATGGCATACTACTGCTGACGCATGGATTTACATTGGAGGACAATGAATACAACAGTTTACCTTTCTACTTAAATATAGCGAAGTATGTAGAATGACAGAGCAGGGTGCTATAGTACAGGGTTAGCAATATTTGGTATGCGGATTATATATCGTATTGCATTTGCCGAGCCAAGGTCTGCTTATTACTTTATTGTCATAATAGGACCCATAGTTTCCACTGATTCTCACTTATTCGATGGCGTGTAGTTGTAGCCATACCAACCTAACACAGAGCGCAACATTCACTCTCCCTGTCTCTCTTTGTGAATATGCACATCATTTGCCAAAGCGGCTCGTGTATCACTTTGTGCACTGTAAATGGATGAGTTTAGTTTAAATTGATCGTGCACACCCTTCATCGAATAGCCTTGACGGCACTTTTCGCATCCCTATCGTTAAACAGTAGCAATTCATTTTGTGTGCACATCATTTATTTTATTGAATATTTTTTTATGTGCTCCTGTGTATTTAATTCGGTCGATAAAAGTTCGTCTCAATGTGCACACCATTTAACAAATAGCCTTGGTGAGTCTCTTTACGTCGATAGTTTCGAGGGATAATAGTTGATCTATTGTAGGGCGACGCCATTCATCGAATAACCCTCCTTGTCCCTCTGTGTACCTAGTGTGAGTGAGAACAAATCGGCTGCGCTGATGTTGTGTGCGCCGGACATTACCGATAAGAGGGAGGATCCCCGTTTGGCTCAATTCGAATACATTACCGTCCCCGAGGTATGCTTTTGTAGTCGAGTGCAAATTAGTTCAGAATGCGAACGATATAGCAACATACATGTAAATTGCGGTCGCTGTTCATGTAGTGCAATCGTCGGCTGTGTATCTGTATAGCACGTCCGTATGTAGGTCCAGGGTATAATGTAGGTTCAGGGTATAATACGTGTACTGTCAAGTTGTTCTAGTTTTGCGCGAAGTTCGTATTTAAACACATGACATATCGATGTGCAGTTCTGCCATTTTCAGACTTCGCTAACCCACATTGACTTTGCAATGGTTCTAATACAAAATTTCATTATATCCTGTATCCAGCTTGTGTATCCATGGACCTGTCACAGTGGCCATATGCATACGTGCGCTGCACCACTGTTTCTTGCTATCATATACAAAATTTGGGTATCTTCAAATTGATCTCAGCTTTTTATAGCTCCGAGTCGTCAATCCTTCTCACGCGCCTGTTTTGTATTTCCGTGAAGTCGTAGTTCATTCTTCACCACTACACACGCCGGGTTGACAAACGACCGGATCATGCTAACTGACAGTAGTATATATCGCTCACAGACATGCACGGGCTCTCGTACACAAGTCACGAGGCGAAAACACTTTCGTTCCAAGTGGTACTCAGGTTTGCATTAGACATAACTTCCACAGTCAATGAATGAGTTGTGAAATTCTTACAATCTGTTTTTGCTATGTAATGTATGTAATGAATAGGAGACTGGAGGTGACTTCTGTGCGAAACATCTCTTATCGGCCCAGATACCCCTTCCTGATGCCCTGCTGAATATGGTCAAGATTGAGAGACTCACACCTGCGCAATTGGCTTCCATCTTGGAGCAAGATGGTCAACGTGGATTGTTAGCCAAGTTAGAGGTATGTGCGACTGAATATATGTATATATATATATATATATATATATATATATATATATATATATATATAGGATGTATTTGTTATGCGGTAGTGGTTATTGTTATAGTTGGTCTGATGGTGGGATAAATGAAATGTACAGCTCCAGGCTTACACTCAATAGGTAATCTACACACGCTAGACCTGCTGGCAACGTCGTTTGCTCCATTGTACTATTCAGTAACTCTTATGATTTGTCCGACACTACACTTCAGGCAGATCAATCTCTTGCGGATGGCAATGATATCCTTGCCTTCATTACGTTGCACAAGACGTACACGGATTTGATCAGTGCGCTCGACATGCCGCAAACGGAGGACAAGAACACATCGGACACCACGCGAAGGAGACGAGCGCACGCACTGGCTGTGAAACAATCCGAGAGAAAAAATCTGCAGAACGGGGTTGAACTATGTGAAGAGAGGCTGATGAAAGTGTGTTTCTTGTTGGACATAGAGAAGGATTCGTTGTAGATTTTGCTTTGGTATTATTAGTTATATGCTAACGACAGTATGATTCACGCACTGGTAGATAGCTTGTGTACTCTTTTTAGGCACACTCGAGTTGGAGATTTGCATATAAGCAGTGCTATTTGAAAAAATATATATATATACATACATACATACGTATATATATATATATATATACTCAAATAGCACTATGTATATGAAAATCATATATATATATATATTAATATTTATATCTATATTTATATTTATATGTGTAATAAATATATATATAGATATATATATATATATGTTTATATATATATGTGTAGATAAATATATATATATATATATATATATATATATATATATATATATATATATATATATATATTTATATATATATATATATATATATATATATATATATATATATATATATTCATTTATATATATATATATGTATATAAATATATATATATATATATAAATGAACATATAAATATACTGTCGATCTAAATATCAATGCTTCGTATTGTGCTTTTTTGTGTCCAGCACTGGAACAGGCAAGTATCAAATATGGAGCAGATCAATCGATGTGGTTGCGATGGCTGTGTGGCGAATGGATCACCTTATGTGCACACTCTCCTAGCCAATCAACCGCAGTTGGATGCAAATCAGGAAGCAACTGTGAATGTGTATGTGGTATTCTTCTGGTCTTTTTTAACGTAGATAGGTCCGAATATGCATGTGAGCATACGTATACAGATGTTCTATATGTGTGCATCCTATGATATACAAATGAAGTGCGGACCATGTGTGCGGAATGTTCATGCGAAGGGTGTGTGGATTTTTTAATTTTAAATATCAGTCTTATCGTGTACTACTAGAGGGCCATTACATGCTTGTTCAAGGGTGGTTTTTTAAGTTCTGAATGTTGTGTGATAAACATTACGACGTGACGTTTCCAAGGAGATATCAGTGATACTTAGCATGGTACTAGAGGGCCATTCCATGCTCGTCCCAATACACACGTCAGATATAAGCGTGGAGAATATAGCGATATACCGAGCTTTAGTTCATGAACCGGCGGGCCTTGCTCCATAGAACTAACAGAGTCGCATGCGCCAACATATGTAGTTTAAACTTTTATTCATTTATTTAATTCGAACCCACAATATATGTACAGGGAACTGATCCGTGCCCATTATCTGATTACAGAAAACTATTCCATACCTTGGTTAATTGATGCGACTATTTCATTTCAGGAATCCATTTCTTATCCACTTCTCAAACTCCCTCACCCCCCCCCCCCCCCCCGGTCCCCGCTCAGCTTACAGACGCTAATGTCGGCGAGTGTCAGTGATGCTCTGCATGTGCAGACAGCCCATCTGATATTCATGTTTGTACACGAGCTGTGGTCACACCCGCTCGCACGGTCGATTGTGCTATTGGAAGGCGCCTGCCCCTCTAAGGTTTCCGCTGGATGTGATAGAGGTCTCAGGTATAATGTGTGCTTTGTAGGTGAGCACGAAGTATGTATATGTTTGTATATCTCGGTATCCGTATGATTTATACAATTTTCTTGTATGTGCATATGATCTGGTCACACACACTCGCGGTCGGTTGGTTGTACTGCTGAAGACGCCTGCCCTCCCACTTTATTTGCTGGAAATGATAGAGGTCTCATTCATGTTTGCAGGGTCTGTAGATGTATTTTATTTACAAGGACGTATATATCTGTACATTGTTGAATATATAGATTTCAGGTGCGCGCATGAGTTTTGGTCACACCCTTTCGTTGTAATATTCTGGGTCTTCAGACGGACTTGGTGCACATTGTAAAATTATAGCTTGTCCGAATGAACTGCCTGCTTGCGGGTAACAGAGGGATCTAACAATGCAATAACTTCACTTATTGTTCCTAGTAGATGACTGAATCCGTTTACAGTCATGTATTGGAGGGTCATCACGCTTCACATATAGTAATTTGTGACCACAGAACATACCGCATTCATACGTTTATGCCACCAGGCCCACGGACTTGACACTCACAGAATGTCCTGAGGCGGACATATACATAGAGAAGATGCGCCTGTGGTCGTCGTATCTGTTGGCTCAGCTGATTACCACTGCAACCGTGTCGCTCTCCGACATGAACACCATGAGGGTGAGTAATTGCACGTCGCAGTGTTCGATGTATACAACCGATGCTAGTTGATGATTTGCTTGAGTGAATAGTATGCTTTGACCCGCCTGTCTTTTGCACATCCGCACCACACGCGCGGTCTGTTTGGTTATTGCGAGACTGATGGGTGGCTTCATTATTCTATTTGATTTTTTTGGGCAGCTTCTTCGATATCTTGCTTTTCTTAGTTAATCCGGGCAGTCGTGGGCTAAGTCTCGTGACCTTATTGCCTGTGTGCGATGTATACCGCTCTCTTATATCCTGAACTACTATCGCAGATGGAGATGTACAATCTGCGCTCTCAAGGGATCATCATACCTACCGGTAGCGCCCTTGATGCCGTAGTCAACCTCGTCAGAGACGACGATGAATGCGACGGTGTGGTCGCTGTAGGTAAGTGATGGTCTATAAACGCAAGCAACTCGCCTTTCCTCATCGTATGTATCTTCCCATGCCGACATCCCCCATTTGTAAGGAGCCTCTTGTTCAGCTCAACATCAAGGATTCGCATCATGATGGTTATTGAGGCTGTGTACACGGATGACATGCATATCTAGTCTACATAACAACTTGACGCTACACTAGTTCGCGTATTGTGCTATTAATCTGATTGTATAGCGTGGTGCAATTTTAATGTTTACATAAGGCGCGTTGAGCTCAGAAGTGCACTGGAAGTAATACGAGACTCGGCAACGGGTTGTGTCTTGGTTGATGGTGCCTTAACTACTTACTTACAACTGGCTCTTTTCTTCATGAACACAGGCGCCGCTAAATGTCATGTATGGTCCACCCAGCTTGCCCTGAAGGACATCCCAATAGTCACAGTGGAAACCCTCAACGAATTGGCAACCTACCCGAAACACGCGTTGCTGCTCGTCAATCCTGATGATGCAGGTACAGTTTTGCCTCACTAATTTCGTGCGTGTTGTAACGCCGTCGCTGAGACATACTTGGTGAATTTTCAGGGTTGGGTGTCAGGTAGTTAGTGGTTTTTTGCTTGATAGGTTTCCGCTTTGTCATGTGAGTGGTATATTTCAAGTTGCAACTAGTTGCATGAGTATTGATCAACGTCGCAATGCACACACTCTGTGTGGTTCTTGTATCTCTCGACATACACTCATTGCTTTGCAGTCCTGGCAGCGTTTACTTTCCCCTTGAGTGGTATTCGTTTCTATCGTATCATTATATTATAAGCTGCAAGTCTGTCTTGAAACGTTTTCGAGATGCATACGAAGCATGTGCCAACCAGTCAGTTGATTCTCATGTAATGTTTTGTTTACTGTTTTTGTGCCTTTGCTCAAAGCGGTGTATTGCTCCGCACATGGTATGAGGGACTACTCATGTTGTATGCATATGTTGTATGGCAGCCAGCTCGTAGAACTTCTCGAGTACATCCACTTGCGTGGAAACCAACCATGAATCAACTTTCCCGGTGCTCATAATAGTGCATGGTTCATATCGTAGAACTGTACAGTAGGTCATGTATCGAGAGGTAACTGGGTATGTGTTCTTGACTATAGTTCTCATGTCAACAACATGCTGTATCACTGTTTATTACTGTCAGGCATGGGCGTGGCAAGCTGGTCGTGCGCTACTGACGATCTCAACCAATTTGTTTTATCACATCACAGTTACCTCAGGACTTTTATTTATTGTATCACATAACATCACATGCACGCATGTGTTGTCAACAAATCATCAGCCTTTGGATCTACAAACACGTATTGTGCTTCTTGTTTCACTCTTGGGCAAGGCCATGGCAGGTTGAACGTGCGTGAACAAAGTTCCCAAACAGGCAATTTGTTATACTGTTATTATTTTAGGTTTAGTTACGTACACATGAAAATATTTAAAACAGACTATCAGCTCATTCCACGATACAAACACATCATGTGGTGCTCTCTACACTCCTAGGCAAGGGCATGGCAGGCTGGTCGTGTGTGAACAAAGATCCCAGACGACGGTTTCTCCTCACTGTAGGCGAATGGGCTGACTCCACTCTGGGTGCCTATGCCACCGGCATGCCAGTACACGGACAATCCTTCAGCAACATGAGCCAGCAGGCGGTAGCAAAGAACTACGACATGCTGCACAGCGCAAGACTCGCAGTATGGCCCCTGTACATGGATAGATTAAGTGTGTGGAGGCACAAATAAAGTACGGTTGTATGCTGTGTATGAGTGTGGAGACACTCGGATACTACCGCCATATAGTGTATGGCTCGTAGTGTATGGGTCGGATAGTATGTAGCTATTTTGCGATGCTAGAATATAGTTTATGCGAATGGTATACCAAAGCATGAATAGTCCTTCAGCAGCATGCGCCAGCTAGTGGTACCAAAGTTCTACAGCATGATGCACATTGCAAAGAAAACACGCAACGTATGGTTTGGTCGAGTATTTGGAGGTATAAACAAAGTGCGCTTGTACCACTTGAATATGGGCAGGTTGAGAAGTTAGGGCACAAACATAGTGTGCTTGCACCACGAATAAAATGGCTTCGAGTATTTGGGACCACAGGCAAATGACTCCTGCGTATACTACAGTACGAGGGGTACTAGTGATTATTCCAGAGAGCGTTAGGTCACACCTTCGACAGCAGAAGCCTGCAGGTGGTGGTGCGTTACTAGGTGACAATATATATTGCTCTGCCGATGTTTTTGTCCTCGTCTAGGGAGAGATTGGGTGTGTGCATTCATATGTTATGTACTCTCGTGTGCATTGTAGTATGAGGATCGATAGTACTGCTACTAAGATTTGTGGATTATGGGTTCGAGCGGCTTTTCATTCACTTCTTTGTCTGCTAGACTGATGCGTAGCAGCGGTATCGCTCGAGTATGGCTATCCCATCAGCCACACTTCAACTTTTGTTTTAAGCCATACTATGAGCCAAGCTAGAAGTGTAGCCATAGTATGGAGCTATTCTACTTTAAGCTTACCACAACTCTAGTATGCTCGACGAGTGGCATAGTGCGCACTGGCGGCGGCATGGCCGTGCGCAACGTATGACTGCGCTGATTGCAGTACACGAGAACGGCGCATAAGCAAAATTAGGAGCGATAGCAATTCAAGTGTTGCATTTTGTCCGAAGTATCAGGTAACGAGCCGAAAAAAAGCATTGGCAGAAACTTTATTGATATGGTGGTCGTAGTTTGACCAATTACTTTTGGTTATGTGTATACTATATATGAGAAGTATTGGTGCGGGTAAGCATGGTACGAGTTTTGAAAAACAGCTGTGTCACTGAAAGCAGGGATTTATTCGACAACCGACAACGGTATATGCTACTCAAAAGTGATAGATATATTGCACTACAATCCCCATATACTGCACGCCAGCAATGCCGCATTGAGATACATGGAGGAGAGGGGATCTTGCGTTTCTTATGACTATAAATATAATTTTTCATACATATTCGTATATACATGTATATTCATATGGTCAGTCTTCCGAGCACAATGTGTGGAATCAATTGTTCATTTTTCCGAGAACAAAGTGTGAAATCCATCACAGGGACCATCACAGGCATAGACATCAGCTGGGGAGGTATGCAAAAGAGCATTAGGGCAGATAGGTTGTTGAGGCAATACCTTTCGGACAGTAGCAGCCAAACATATATACATATAAATTTTTATATGTAATGATCCGCCAGAACATATCTCCTGAGTAAACATCAGGCTATATCCCATTAAAAGGTTCATTTACACATGAAAATATTTACCATATGTAGCATTCTCTAATAGAGAGAACAGAGTCGGTATCTTTTAGCGCTGTTCTATGTCATGATGATGTTGATGATGATAGTTGAGCTCTTTTCTTGTGATAGAACGTTTTTAAAATCAATGATTTAGGCGTTGAATTTGAAACGTTTATGCTCTTATCGTAACATAGGTAAATATTCCAACAATTCAACACTGGGTGTGAACTTTTCGCGTTTTTTTTTTAATAAACGTATATTTTTAAATTGATGCTTTTTGTGGAATGCGAGTGCGTAGTTGCTAAGTATCATGCACTGTTTTTGGCTGTGATCAGTTGATCATGCCTTCCTCATTTTTATTGTAGGGTTCAGGGTTTGTATATCAAACTATCATCACAAACCAAGCCAACTAAAAAATACACACAGAAAACCTACAAACAACGAAAATATATCATGTGATTCCCAGAGGCAACCTGGTTCACTCACACTCTCATCGTCTACTACGAGATGCTAAAGTACAGTTCGCTTAAAAGTGGATTCCAGAGAATTGGCAGCCGCCATGCCAACGGTGCACTCAACAGAGTGGTCTCTCGAGCACGGTCAGCGGCAAGTGATGGTAGGAGAGTCGCTGATTAGCGCGATGTGTAACGATGTATATTATGTGATGCTTGTGCTTGATAGTGTATCACGTGATAATGATTGTATGATGCGTATATGACGTGTATGCGATGTATCATAACGGATGGATCGTATATACCTTGATGATATGTGTACCAGGTATATTGCCAAAGTAAACAGGTACTACGCTTAGGATGTGATTTAGTATATATATATATATATATATATATATATATATATATATATATATATATATATATATATATATATATATATATATATATATATATATATATATATGTGTGTGTGTGTGTCTGTGTGTGATATGTATCTGTATTTACCTAGAGATCATCCTACATACATGAGTATTATCATATGAAAAGGTGTATGCCTTTCCAACCCTATTGTCACGAATATATGCCAGGATAAAAAAAATATCATACACTACGGTCAGTTTCACGGATATATCAGTGCACTACATAAACATCAACGCACTGGTCCACTGCCAAATGTGTATCTCATTTATACTCAAACTATACTACTGTAGGTGCAGAGGCCACCCCTGCAGGCTACACTGGAGGCCCTGTTAGTTTAGAAGGGGCTGGCATTCTGTCCGATCGAGACGTGACATTCATGCTCGAAGAGGTAAGCCTACGTGGGTACCTATTTCTGCTCTGTGCATGCAGTTTTACAGCAATGAATACAAGATGTATCATTGTTCTGATGCCGAGCTTACGATTTGTGAGACTAAATGAATTTGGCATGTGTTGTGCTGATGTATTTTACCTGTGCATAGCTTCAACTATGAGAAGCCAAGACTGCCCGTGTGATATCGCTCATGTCTTGCTCACTTAACCAGGAAAGATCATCTAGAGTGGCATTGCAAATCTTATGGAACATTTTTTTTTACTATATGTCGCTTCGGCAGGAAGAAACAGCTTTTTCAGAAATATTGATACCATTTTTAGTCATATACCGTTTCATAGTGGATGCCGGGCGGCAGCCTTTATATGAGCAGTTGTGTCGGTTTTGCTTTGCAAGCCTACACTTGAGTGCTCCCTATACGTGACATGTGGATTCATTTGATGCTGACAATTCCGTGTCACAACTTCATTCTATCAGCTGAAGCCCATATGTTTTGGTATTCGTACAACCCAATGGTTGCTATAGCAACTTCACAAACACAATCCAGTAACGATGGTCATAAAAAGGGAGTTTCGTACAGAATAGATACTATGGTTCTAATGGTGACCGTATGAGGATGACCTTCAACGTATACGTCATATTGCCATATTTTCATGATTTTTGTGCTATTCCGCCACATAGATATCATGCCTTGTTTCCCATAATATAGATGTTCTACTCCATTGCTCACAATACAGAGCACACATTTCATTTCTCACAGCTGATTGACACCGAAGGTCTGCTGAAAAGACCATACTACGCCGAACACTCCATGCCTGCAATCAAGGAGTACTATGCCACTCTAACAAATGTGGCCAACGCCCATTTCAAACCACACAATGTGGAGCTGGATATAAATCCTCCTAAGTAAGTATGTTGAGCTTATACATAATGAGCTCCTAAGTAAGTATGTTGTGCTTATGCATAATGAGCTCCTAAGTAAGTATGTTCAGCTTATGCAAAATGAGCCTCCTAAGTAAGTACCTTTAGCTTATGCATACGGAGATCAGCGTGTTCGTTCGCATTGTATGTAGTCTAGCTATGTGCTGCTGCTTATACATCTATTGCCTGAGAGACTCGCAACCACGCTGCTTAGGGCGATTTTGTGTATTGTTAGTCAAAGCACATAACCACACCTTAAGGCACTTTTTTCTTGACCGTGTTTGGGATTCACCTACACTTTACTGCTCACAGAGTATGTGGGATTCATATCCGCATTTTTTTGTTAGAAGCTCAATTTTATCCATCCAAACACTCAGATTTGTCGATGGCAGAGCTCGCGTCTCGCCAGTGATCGCACCCGCAATCGAAACTCTTGCAGAAACTGGGTTTATGGCCGCGTCGGTAAGTAAACGGATATATATATATATATATATATATATATATACTTCTGTATGTATACATATATAAACATAAATGGTAAAAACTTGTATGTCGACCTCAAATGTCGTTTCAGGATAGAGTGCTGCATTTGTTACAGTTCCCATTTTCAATCTGTGTACAGAAGTGAAGAACTACATATTTTTTCTCAGCTACATATCTATCTTTATATCTGATGCGCTGTTCTCACTTTCCACTGTAGTTGCCTGAGGAACACGGCGGTCTCCAGATGCCACACACAGCACAAATGATTGCCGAAATGATTGTCGGATCAGCGAATATGTCTTTATCCACATTTCCTTCTCTGGCTATGGGTGTGGCAAATGTGCTTGTATGTTGAGTGTTCATCACAGTACTATTTCACAGTATTTTAGTATGAATTTTTGTTGATTGGTAGTGCATCTACGCAAGGTATACATTCCTTGTTGAAGTTACCATATCTATCGTCGACTCACTTGCGGTGTTAATTCCACGTGATTTTTCGATTGATTGTACGTACTCGCATCGCTGGAAAGGTATACTTCAGGCTTATCTTTATCAGCGGTATCATTGCACGCGGTCAGTAGATACGTTGGCCAGCTGTTCGCAGCACAACGTCTATTAAGAGTGTCTTACCGCCGTTACTCCGCACAGCACGCCATACAATGTAGTGTAATGTAAAGTTTTATGTATTTATGCCGCAATCTCATCCAACTTCTACATACTAGAAAATATAGTTCAAACGTCTCTCTGTGTGTGTGTGTGAGTGTTTGTGTGTGTGTACCGCCAGCATCACGTACACGGCCGCGTCCGTCAACAACCTCTTCTGTCGATGTTAATTCAATTGCACTGAAAGCTCATATACTTCCTGCTTTCACACAAATCTGCAGTCGAGATTCGGATCTGACGAACAGAGAGGAAGGTTCCTACCGCACATCATATCGGGTCGATTCATGGGTACTATGTGCCTCTCGGAGCCTCAGGCAGGGTCATCGCTGGCTGACAGTAAGTGCCTTTTCTGGCCTGCAACTCTCGATTTGTGTTTGTAGTTCAAGTGCTTAAATCCCACTTGTGTGCTGGATACTATTTGCACATGACGCCTTGCATTTTATTTGACGGGCATTGCGTGTGTCTTGGGATGACATTCACCGTTGTGTGGCGCTTCCGGTCAGCTGATATAGTGTACAGAGGCGAGAGCATATACACTCGCAAATCATTAATGAGCTTCTAGTATCGGAAACGTTACAGTATTTTCTGTTATGATGCCTAAAGAGATTGTGTGGTAGACTACACACCATTTTGAAAGGCTTCGACACACCCGTATTGCTAGACAATTGAGATCGACTCATTATTTTTTTCAACTTTGTAGTTTCAACCATTGCTACGGAGATGGACTCGGAGGGAGGTAATGGCAAGAGATACAGTGTGAAAGGGAACAAGATGTGGATTAGTGGTGGCGAGCAGGTATGCTTCTGTAGTCAAATGCAGCACTGCCCTACAACTATTTGTCTCTGTATAGAACTATGGGTGGTTCGGACTGTGAAGTTAACGTAAATTTACCACCATAACCTTATAGAAGTTCTCAGTAACTTCCAATCCCATTTGCACATCTGATAAGCGGTTGTACCGAAGTGAATACAGTAATTTGTATATCTATTTCTAAATATAAATGATTTTTGTATATATTTTCTGAGTTATGAATTCCAAACGAAGCCGTCGTCAATATGCCTCGGCGGAGCACTCTATACGAAATTCGGTGGTAACGAGAGCGTCTACCATTGCACAGTTGGATATATTGTCAAGCGTATACCAGGGATGCACCGATCAACCTTGCTAGAGACCTCATATTCGTACATCGGAACTGCATCGGCAATGGCCAGATGGACCCCGTGTATGCATTTGTAGTAGTATGTATTTCTGTATCCACAATGTTTTGCACGCTCTGATAGTTCATACGCCCTCACTCACATACTTCTCTAGGATGCGACGGACAACATAGTCCACTTGGTCCTTGCGAAAATCAAATCACCGGACGGAAAGGTTGCACCCGGTGTCAAAGGCATCTCCATGTTCATCGTTCCCAAGCATGACTTTGACTTTGATGGCGAACCACCCGCGGTCGACCTGAGTATGTGATGGAAGTTTATATCTTTGTACTTATATTACGGTGTATACTGTTTTGAATCTCTTGTTGTCTAGTTCTGATTGGCATTCCATTGAAAAATATGCACTACATTTTGCACGCACAGTCACTGATTTAAGTGCGTGGAAGCTATACTGGATAATGCTCACCTCGTTGAATAGCCGACTTGCATGTGCACAAAGCTATTACTGACTACCAAAAAAACTAGTACAAGAATTTCTATTAGTTACCCACTACCACAAAACTAGTCCAAGAAATTCTTTCGCAAAGATTTATTCAGTCGATTTGTTTGTTTGCTATAAACGGTGAGTAAGCGTCAGAAACGCCGATTCATCATAACGGACATGCTTTCCATCTACTTGTTGATACTTATGGGGCTGTGAGCGTTGGCTCTAGAGAGTGGCGAACATTTACTATGATCCAAGCACTTCATATACTTACGAGAAATCGTGGCCGTCTCACAGAGGGCCACAGCACAAATGGAATTGCTCTGCTTGGATTAAATGAGAAATTGGGGTGGAAGGGAGCCACAAATACCGCACTAAGCTTCGGAGACAGCAGTGAAAGCGTGGGATACTTGGGTATGCAGCAGTGCTTTCTTTTCGTGTTCGGTTGCTTTTATTACTTGTGAACTTGAATTCGCGAACTTATGCTTTTTCCTATAGAATTATCTGGCATGTAGGTATACTTCTGATACATGTTAGCTGGTACACGTGGTCTCGGTATTTTCCACGCGAATATAATTTATCGGCTATCTAGAACCAACATCGCGTATACGTGGACATATCTACACGCTAATATCGCATAAAATGCTTTCAAAAATGGGCACACGCGTTTCTTCCAAAGATGTCTTAGATTTTTCGACCTGTTCATCTCTGTTTAATCACTTTGTAATCCCCTTGACAGTTGGTGAACCGGGCCGTGGGCTTGAGTACATGTTCCTGATGATGAATGGTGCGCGAATTGGTGTTGGGTATGTACAAAATAATAACGAGGCTGTTGATTGCCGGGTATATATATATATATATATATATATGCATATGCATATACATATACATATACATATACATATACATATACATATACATATACATATATATATATAGATTTGTACTGCATTCGGAGTACTTGCGTGCTTGTCTATATAGTACTCGAGGCCTGCGAGTACTACCAAATTTCTTAATCTGCATGAGATACATAATGCACCTCGTGACTCGTGCTTGTAGTCACGTTTCACACTTCTAACTAATCTTTTTTACTCGAATCTACACGATACTCTTGGTCTGGTGGATATAATAGATTGGCTGCTACAGCACTAGGTATGGAGTGTCAGCACATGGTCATGTGGAATATGGTGTAGATAATTCAGGTTGTGACAGTTTCAAGTATGGAGATGTGTCATCCGTACGACGACGATTCTATCCTAGTTAACGTTTTGACTGTGCAACGCATTGTTTCGCAGTCGACAACCGTATTGAATATGTACAGTTGTGCCGTTGTCTCGAAACCCTACTAAGAGGTTGCTCTTCGTCTCCACCACCGTGAGATATATTATATATGTGTGGGTGTGGGTGTGCATGTGCGTGTGTATGGTGTGTGTGGGTGTGGGTGTTCCATTTAGCACCTAGATGTGAAGTTAGTTGTCACGGTTTCTCACTGCGTCTTGCATTCGCCACATATTAAGGTGGTCTTGGATATCGAGCTTCTCGCATATGCACTGGACAGGAGACAGGGCCGCCCTCAGGTCAAATCGAAGGTGAGTAAACAAACTATTCTGTTGTTGTTGTTTTTTTTTTTGAGAAAAAAAAATGAAAAATGAAAAAAAAGTTCCTCTGACGGTACTCGAAACCGCGACTTCACGCTTCGTAGGCGTGCGCTCTACCAACTGAGCTACAGAAGATGTGTAGTGGTTCATGTGTTATATTTTGTAAGTTATCTAATATATTCTTATTCAGCGACGATATTATTTTAAGTCTACATCAACTGCTGTCCATATACACTAATACATACTACCACATCGTCGACACAGGACGGACCAGTGGCCCAGGTACCCATCATACAGCACGCAGACGTTCGCCGTATGCTGATGGCACAGAAGTGCTACGTAGAAGGCAGTCTCGCATTGTGCATGTATGCGTCGTATCTGCTGGACGATTCTAAAACCGCAGCAACGCCCGAAGATCGCAAGACATCGTTCGAGATGTTAGACCTGCTCACACCCGTTGTCAAATCATACCCCTCTGAGTGGTGTCTGGAGGTATGCGGGTGGGTTTAAGGTATTAGGGTTGTATTTTTTTTATGTTCATCTTGTCAATCAAGCAAACAAATGGCCAATCCGAGTTGAATGATTTGGCTACTCGAAAGTCATCTGACAGAGATCGCTACGATACATAAGGTTCTTGAGGTGCATCCATTGATACAACTAATTTCGTCCTACTATGCAGGCGAATAAGTGGGCCATTCAAATCTTGGGCGGATATGGCTACACTAAGGACTTCCCAGTGGAAGAATACTACAGAACGAACCGTCTGAATATGATCCACGAGGGCACTAATGGCGTGCAATCATTAGGTGAGGATGAGCCACCTTGTGTTTGCATTGGTGACGAAACATGTGCGGGCATTAATACACACTAAGAACGATCAATGAGCATCTCTGTATACATACAAGTATGCGTTGCACGCCAAAGTATATCCTTACGCAACTGCGCACGTACACATATATGATCTCGTCTATTTACTATGAAACGCCTAAAGGTTTTCTCGAGAGTAACGATAAATCGAAGTTCAAAATCCAAATCAGGCTTGCAGCTTATGCGGTTTATACCAATCTCCTTGGTCTTCATAAATACATATATATATATATGTAACTGGAGATACTCATGAATTTTGCTGTTTATTCTAGATCTGCTGGGCAGAAAGATTGCCCGAGACAAGGGAAAGCAAGCACAGCTGCTGTACAAAGACATGCGCGACAGCTGTGAGAGTGCTAAGGTTCTTGGTAACAACAAGCTGGCCATGCACGCGCGTGATCTTGAATCAGCCATCAAAGAGGTGGATTCGGCGACCAAGGTGAGCACTCGAGCCGCACATGTCGTTTAGAACTCAGTAATGCTAGAGTGCATTCCATGTTGTGTACCTGTCACCTGCGGCACTCGTGTTTTATGACGAATGGGGTCTGGATTTATTCGTTCCTGTAAGTGTGTTCTGTTGCTTTTTGCTTTTTGCCTTTTGCTTTTCATTTTTTAGTTACACAGACTTACTATTATCAAGCCTTGTTTCTCCAACACCTTACCACATATCTAGTTCGGAACTATTGTTTGAGAATTGGGGGCACTACTGATCGGGACTTTGGTACCAATTGCTGAGAATTTTGTACTGTCCTCATATTCAATGACATGCAGACGTTGCTATCCGAATCGAAATCTGTGGATGGCCTTCTATGTAATTCGCACGAGTACCTCAACATGTTTGGAACCCTCGTCATTTCCTGGATGTGGCTGAAACAGGCGTCCATTGCCACGAAACAGTTGGAAACAAACAGTTCAATCAGGTGTGTGTTTCGTATATATACACATAATTGCTTGTGATTAGAGTATTTCGTATTGCAAACCGTACATTCGTGTAGTCAATTCACACGCATTGCATAAGCACATTCGGATGCCTGTCTGTATCCACATCCCATTTGTGTGCATCTAATTTTCGACGTGTATGTATATCATATAAACACAAATTGCGTCTAGATTAGTGTTTCACACAACAATTCGCAAAGCACAACTTAACAATACCCAATCGATTTTCTGCGCTAATATTTTCAGCGATATTGATCGAGTCTTCTACGAGGGCAAGCAGCTGGCATGTGAATACTTCTACAGGTACGTGCGATGAGTATACTGCGGTGATTAGTATGAACCTACCATACAGTCGGCCACTGGGCCTAGTGCATGGATGGCACTCGTGTCTCACAGTCTTTACATCTACTGAAATAGAAGTCGTAGCTTCTGTATACTTGTGCACAGCTTTAATGTATAACTTCGTCACGTTCAAACAGCCTGCACTGGCAGAGCGACAGTTTGTGGGTGGTGATGTATAGTTGGGTGTCTTGTTACTTTAGTATTATCAGGGTACATTAGCATGTCCTTCGATCTTCCCACGCCGATTTGATTGCTATATAACGGTAGTTGCTATAGATGCAAGCAATCTCGCGAGACTATCTCGTCCTACTGCCCAAACGTCTGTGTGTATGCACAGCCACACTCGTTCAGAATTTCTGCTGGCACTGTCTGCAGTAACATATCTGCTGGCACTGTCTGCGGTAACATATACACAAACCTATATACGAGTACATGCACATGGCGGTCTCAATGTGCAACCAGACAAACTCATAAACTTTGAAATCTGCCTACAGGTACGAAACACCTTCTATCACAACGAAAGCGCGACTGGTGTCTTCGCTCGACGATACGCTGCTGCGTGTGGATCCTGTGCACTTCTAATTACTCAACTTGTACGCTTTAAACCTTTTCTGCCTCAGTGAAGTCACGTTAGTTTATGTACAAACTAAAATTAATATATAAAAATGTACACGTGCATGTTTGTTCATAAAATCAGCCATGGCTAGCGTATGCATTGAAAGAAATGGGATTGTAAGGAAAGCGTTTTATCACTTGTGTTCACAAACAATGATCACCATTTGATTTGTGGGAGGCCTCGTGTTGTTCACTCGCCGTGTACTGTTGCTCGCTACTTAATTCAATGCACAGTATCTTTGCGTCTATCTCGTATTCTCACGAGAATTACAGACTAGACACTCAGCGCCATAAACGGCCACAGTTGTACAACTTCATAATATAATTTTGATTCAATGAACAAGAAGCTATACAATATCACTTTGCGAACATACTGTAGACATAGTGCAGACGGCTGTACACTTGTTCGGAAGGATTTAAGATTCGCTACGTTCTATTGACTATTGCGAGAAAGTGCTCGTATTTCAGCTGGATCACGAATGCAAACGAATAAAGATTTTAAGATACTTTTCTTTATACTGTTCTGCTAGGGTCTTCATCTAGAGGCACAGCTTTTAAAGTGTCGGTCCATTGTAGACGTGTGGCTTCTTTTAATACGTGATGAAAAGCGATTTGAACGATACTTTAATTTATACTGTACTGCTAGGGTCTTCATCTAGAGGCACAGCCTTTAAAGTGTCGGTCCATTGTAGGCGCGTTGCTTCGTTCGCCGCCAGTTCAGCGGTTTGCTCGCGCTGAGGGTTCTCCCTCAACTGTAAGGTGTTGATACGAGAACACGGTGATGGTTAAGATATCGGCACAGGATCAACGCCTTTGAACCCACACTTACGATGTAATAAATAGACGGATTAGGGTGTAATAAACCTCACAAACAAGGATAGAAACCAAGCTGTTTTGAAGTGGACGGAGGTTAGACACATGGTCGCAAAGTGCAGAATTGCTACCATGTGATGAGGATACCATCTTGTAATTCTGAGTGGTACTGCAGCTCACGATTGAGTACCGAATGGAGAGTGTGGAGCCAAAAGCTACCACAGCAACCAGTGTTTTGGTCAGGAGTTGTCTGGGGATTGGTGATGTCGTGAATATGTGTATGTCAACGTAGGAAGCTTGTACATTTGCCACAAGAGTGTGTGTCGGTACGCCGACAGGTGTTGCGTGCACTGTAGTTTCACAGGGGTGTGTGTACGTAGGTTTTGTGGATGTGTTCACACTCTTCTATCTTGCAGTAGTGTAAGTATGTATCCTACATGCTTCGCTGGCACGTTTAGCTGCGACGGTATATTACACGTATGCATCCAGTGGACAACCAAAAGTTGAGTCTGCACGGACAACGCGCTCTGACCTCTGTATATGTATAATATGTACGCCTTGACTTGAGTGACTCGCGCAAAATAATGTGCGTGAGTTTGTAACAATGCTCTAATCTGTCAGCTATAAAGAAATTGCGAAAGAACAAACGGCGCATGAAACGCGACATATGAACCGTACACTTGGTCTATATGGAGGGCAGTAAAAAAACCGTACTCGAAACACACCCGACGACTGTAGCAGTATATCGTAACTAGGTCATTCTTTTCCGTCATCCTATACAGGTGGTACTCCGATCCGTAGTCCAAGCTGTATTCAAACATGAGCTCTGTCGCGCTTTCTTCGATCTACGAAAGAGATTTACAAACCAGTCTCAGTTTGAAGCTGGTGATAGACCGCGCCAGACTCAGTTTACGGTATCGGTCACAAGCTAGTGATTTCAAACTGACTAGTAGGTGCTGATGCCGTAGTAGTAGAAAAGTCAATAGAACAAAAAAACATGAGCAAGCTTGCGTACTCACGGACGTATATGCAGCTGATGCGCACATGTCTTGTATCTGTACTTGTCCCCGCATAGACAACCACACGCACAAGCAGGTTAAACACAATCCTTGTATATACGCCAACCATTGCTATGAAGACTATACCCTATTGCCTATCTTGCCCTGCCCCTGCCACTCCCATCAAAATGTGTGGCTACTTTCTATGCAAACACGACGGGTACATCTCTGCTTCATATATATCACTAGCCGGTGCAACGTGGTTGTAACCAAAAGACATACCACTTGCCAGTACAGCACTGCTCGCTGAGATTTAGTGGCCACCCACAAGTCTTTCATGTGCCGCCTGAGAGACTACCACCCGTTCCAAGGAGGGGGGGACATATTCAAAACAGATGTGATTATCCATTAGCACAGCTACAGTCGAGATCATAAAACACTTTCGATGAAATGCCAAACATCAGCCGACGTCTTCTTTGTTATAATCCCAAATGGAGCGCAGTAAAGCGTTTTTGTGGGCAAACCAGGATGAATCACTACGTTTATTCATGCCAAAGAGCTGCATGCCGAACAGTTCATCTGCACATGCATATGCCTCGTAACAGAGGTCACGAATACCATGATCGAGCATATTCCGGCTTGCTTATCTCGGAGGGTGGCCAGATACTCCCCTTTTTGAACACATATAAAGAACGGATCCGACTATACAACTGCTGCTTATTTTGTAGTGTCCTAGAAACCATACAGTGGCACAACTCTCAGCACGCTATGGTGAGCATTTGATAGATAAACAGGGCTTACGGCATTCACGATCAGTGACGAACACTTATGCAACGGTCATGGATGGATGTGTAGGCGTATGCGTTTATGTGTTGTATAAGCCTTGGTAAAATTGTCCACGCAAATGCTGTGTACTACCTTTTCCTGCTTCGGCTCAATCATGGAAACAATCATCTCTGTCCAGTTATCGCGCGTCTCGCCTATAGGAAGATACTCGGCCTACAATAGAACGGATGCCGTGCAATATGCGTTAAGGTGTTCTTGTTGGTACATGATGTTTCCTATATTTCTAAATAACCCATGTCGTAGGAATATGTTGCACGTCGTGAACGACATCATTCCGGATCTTCAATCTGCGACCTGGGGATCAAAGTCAAGATATGATATATGGCACTTTTGATAGCCTTGAAACTTCTGTTCAAATGCTGACATAGGTGCTGTCACAGATATATGGTCAGATTCCTGAATATATATAAAATACAAATTATGTGTATAGTATACTCACCGACATGCTGTGTTCTTTAAAGGAACATCTGACATGAAAGCTGCATAACCTCCAAGAATCCTACCATTGCAGTTGCGTGATCTTCGTTATAGTATGTAGACAACCTCCATCGTTGGCCATTGAGTATGAATGGGGGGTGGCGCCACACTGCCAGCTGCGCGCAATCCTCCACACGACTCATCTTTGCGACTTGTAATGGCGCTGTGGTTGTGGTAGTGTTCATTGCCCGAGATTTGTGCTTCAACTGTTGAGTGACGAAATAAAC
>LUCW03002200.1:0-10882 GCA_001586965.3 Sphaeroforma sirkka | reverse complement strand
TCATATACCGTTTCATAGTGGATGCCGGGCGGCAGCCTTTATATGAGCAGTTGTGTCGGTTTTGCTTTGCAAGCCTACACTTGAGTGCTCCCTATACGTGACATGTGGATTCATTTGATGCTGACAAGCCATATTTTCATGAGTTGCATTGTATTCCGCCACATAGATATCATGCATTGTTTCCCCACATATGCTCAAGATGTTCTGCTCCATTGCTCCTATTACAGAGCACACATTTCATTTTCTCACGGCTGATTGACACCCAAGGTCTGCTGAAAGACCATACACCGAACACTCCATGCCTGCGATCAAGGGTGCTATGCCACTCTAACAAATGTGGCCAACGCCCATTTCAAACCACACAATGTGGAGCTGGATTATAAATCCTCCTAAGTAAGTACATGTTGAGCTTATACATAATGAGCTCCTAAGTAAGTAATGTTGTGCTTATGCATAATGAGGCTCTAAGTATGTATGTTCAGCTTGCAAAATGAGCCTCCTAAGTAAGTACCTTTAGCTTATGCATACGGAGATCAGCGTGTTCGTTCGCATTGTATGTAGTCTAGCTTATGTGCTGCCGCTTATACATCTATTGCCTGAGAGACTCGTAACCACGCTGCTTAGCTTAGGGCGATTTTGTGTATTGTTAGTCAAAAGCACATAACCACACCTTAAGGCACTTTTTTCTTGACCGTGTTTGGGATTCACCTACCACTTTACTGCTCACAGAGTATGTGGGATTCATATCCGCATTTTTTTTTGTTAGGAAGCTCAAATTTTATCCATCCAAACACTCAGATTTGTCGATGGCAGAGCTCGCGTCTCGCCAGTGATCGCACCTGCAATCGAAACTCTTGCAGAAACTGGGTTTATGGCCGCGTCGGTAAAGTAAACGGATATATATATATATATATATATATATATACTCTGTATATATACATATATAAACATAAATGGTAAAAACTTGTATGTCGACCTCAAATGTCGTTTCAGGATAGAGTGCTGCATTTGTTACAGTTCCCATTTTTCAATCTGTGTACAGAAGTGAAGAACTACATATTTTTTTCTCAGCTACATATCTATCTTTTTATATCTGATGCGCTGTTCTCACTTTCCACTGTAGTTGCCTGAGGAACACGGCGGTCTCCAGATGCCACACACAGCACAAATGATTGCCGAAATGATTGTCGGATCAGCGAATATGTCTTTATCCACATTTCCTTCTCTGGCTATGGGTGTGGCAAATGTGCTTGTATGTTGAGTGTTCATCACAGTACTATTTCACAGTATTTTAGTATGAATTTTTTGTTGATTGGTAGTGCATCTACGCAAGGTATACATTCCTTGTTGAAGTTACCATATCTATCGTCGACTCACTTGCGGTGTTAATTCCACGTGATTTTTCGATTGATTGTACGTACTCGCATCGCTGGAAAGGTATACTTCAGGCTTATCTTTATCAGCGGTATCATTGCACGCGGTCAGTAGATACGTTGGCCAGCTGTTCGCAGCACAACGTCTATTAAGAGTGTCTTACCGCCGTTACTCCGCACAGCACGCCATACAATGTAGTGTAATGTAAAGTTTTATGTATTTATGCCGCAATCTCATCCAACTTCTACATACTAGAAAATATAGTTCAAACGTCTCTCTCTGTGTGTGTGTGAGTGTTTGTGTGTGTACCGCCAGCATCACGTACACGGCCGCGTCCGTCAACAACCTCTTCTGTCGATGTTAATTCAATTGCACTGAAAGCTCATATACTTCCTGCTTTCACACAAATCTGCAGTCGAGATTCGGATCTGACGAACAGAGAGGAAGGTTCCTACCGCACATCATATCAGGTCGATTCATGGGTACTATGTGCCTCTCGGAGCCTCAGGCAGGGTCATCGCTGGCTGACAGTAAGTGCCTTTTTCTGGCCTGCAACTCTCGATTTGTGTTTGTAGTTCAAGTGCTTAAATCCCACTTGTGTGCTGGATACTATTTGCACATGACGCCTTGCATTTTATTTGACGGGCATTGCGTGTGTCTTGGGATGACATTCACCGTTGTGTGGCGCTTCCGGTCAGCTGATATAGTGTACAGAGGCGAGAGCATATACACTCGCAAATCATTAATGAGCTTCTAGTATCGGAAACGTTACAGTATTTTCTGTTATGATGCCTAAAGAGATTGTGTGGTAGACTACACACCATTTTGAAAGGCTTCGACACACCCGTATTGCTAGACAATTGAGATCGACTCATTATTTTTTTCAACTTTGTAGTTTCAACCATTGCTACGGAGATGGACTCGGAGGGAGGTAATGGCAAGAGATACAGTGTGAAAGGGAACAAGATGTGGATTAGTGGTGGCGAGCAGGTATGCTTCTGTAGTCAAATGCAGCACTGCCCTACAACTATTTGTCTCTGTATAGAACTATGGGTGGTTCGGACTGTGAAGTTAACGTAAATTTACCACCATAACCTTATAGAAGTTCTCAGTAACTTCCAATCCCATTTGCACATCTGATAAGCGGTTGTACCGAAGTGAATACAGTAATTTGTATATCTATTTCTAAATATAAATGATTTTTGTATATATTTTCTGAGTTATGAATTCCAAACGAAGCCGTCGTCAATATGCCTCGGCGGAGCACTCTATACGAAATTCGGTGGTAACGAGAGCGTCTACCATTGCACAGTTGGATATATTGTCAAGCGTATACCAGGGATGCACCGATCAACCTTGCTAGAGACCTCATATTCGTACATCGGAACTGCATCGGCAATGGCCAGATGGACCCCGTGTATGCATTTGTAGTAGTATGTATTTCTGTATCCACAATGTTTTGCACGCTCTGATAGTTCATACGCCCTCACTCACATACTTCTCTAGGATGCGACGGACAACATAGTCCACTTGGTCCTTGCGAAAATCAAATCACCGGACGGAAAGGTTGCACCCGGTGTCAAAGGCATCTCCATGTTCATCGTTCCCAAGCATGACTTTGACTTTGATGGCGAACCACCCGCGGTCGACCTGAGTATGTGATGGAAGTTTATATCTTTGTACTTATATTACGGTGTATACTGTTTTTGAATCTCTTGTTGTCTAGTTCTGATTGGCATTCCATTGAAAAATATGCACTACATTTTGCACGCACAGTCACTGATTTAAGTGCGTGGAAGCTATACTGGATAATGCTCACCTCGTTGAATAGCCGACTTGCATGTGCACAAAGCTATTACTGACTACCAAAAAAACTAGTACAAGAATTTCTATTAGTTACCCACTACCACAAAACTAGTCCAAGAAATTCTTTCGCAAAGATTTATTCAGTCGATTTGTTTGTTTTGCTATAAACGGTGAGTAAGCGTCAGAAACGCCGATTCATCATAACGGACATGCTTTCCATCTACTTGTTGATACTTATGGGGCTGTGAGCGTTGGCTCTAGAGAGTGGCGAACATTTACTATGATCCAAGCACTTCATATACTTACGAGAAATCGTGGCCGTCTCACAGAGGGCCACAGCACAAATGGAATTGCTCTGCTTGGATTAAATGAGAAATTGGGGTGGAAGGGAGCCACAAATACCGCACTAAGCTTCGGAGACAGCAGTGAAAGCGTGGGATACTTGGGTATGCAGCAGTGCTTTCTTTTCGTGTTCGGTTGCTTTTATTACTTGTGAACTTGAATTCGCGAACTTATGCTTTTTCCTATAGAATTATCTGGCATGTAGGTATACTTCTGATACATGTTAGCTGGTACACGTGGTCTCGGTATTTTCCACGCGAATATAATTTATCGGCTATCTAGAACCAACATCGCGTATACGTGGACATATCTACACGCTAATATCGCATAAAATGCTTTCAAAAATGGGCACACGCGTTTCTTCCAAAGATGTCTTAGATTTTTCGACCTGTTCATCTCTGTTTAATCACTTTGTAATCCCCTTGACAGTTGGTGAACCGGGCCGTGGGCTTGAGTACATGTTCCTGATGATGAATGGTGCGCGAATTGGTGTTGGGTATGTACAAAATAATAACGAGGCTGTTGATTGCCGGGTATATATATATATATATATATATATGCATATGCATATGCATATACATATACATATACATATACATATACATATACATATACATATATATATATAGATTTGTACTGCATTCGGAGTACTTGCGTGCTTGTCTATATAGTACTCGAGGCCTGCGAGTACTACCAAATTTCTTAATCTGCATGAGATACATAATGCACCTCGTGACTCGTGCTTGTAGTCACGTTTCACACTTCTAACTAATCTTTTTACTCGAATCTACACGATACTCTTGGTCTGGTGGATATAATAGATTGGCTGCTACAGCACTAGGTATGGAGTGTCAGCACATGGTCATGTGGAATATGGTGTAGATAATTCAGGTTGTGACAGTTTCAAGTATGGAGATGTGTCATCCGTACGACGATTCTATCCTAGTTAACGTTTTGACTGTGCAACGCATTGTTTCGCAGTCGACAACCGTATTGAATATGTACAGTTGTGCCGTTGTCTCGAAACCCTACTAAGAGGTTGCTCTTCGTCTCCACCACCGTGAGATATATTATATATGTGTGGGTGTGGGTGTGCATGTGCGTGTGTATGGTGTGTGTGGGTGTGGGTGTTCCATTTAGCACCTAGATGTGAAGTTAGTTGTCACGGTTTCTCACTGCGTCTTGCATTCGCCACATATTAAGGTGGTCTTGGATATCGAGCTTCTCTCGCATATGCACTGGACAGGAGACAGGGCCGCCCTCAGGTCAAATCGAAGGTGAGTAAACAAACTATTCTGTTGTTGTTGTTTTTTTTTTGAGAAAAAAATGAAAAATGAAAAAAGTTCCTCTGACGGTACTCGAAACCGCGACTTCACGCTTCGTAGGCGTGCGCTCTACCAACTGAGCTACAGAAGATGTGTAGTGGTTCATGTGTTATATTTTGTAAGTTATCTAATATATTCTTATTCAGCGACGATATTATTTTAAGTCTACATCAACTGCTGTCCATATACACTAATACATACTACCACATCGTCGACACAGGACGGACCAGTGGCCCAGGTACCCATCATACAGCACGCAGACGTTCGCCGTATGCTGATGGCACAGAAGTGCTACGTAGAAGGCAGTCTCGCATTGTGCATGTATGCGTCGTATCTGCTGGACGATTCTAAAACCGCAGCAACGCCCGAAGATCGCAAGACATCGTTCGAGATGTTAGACCTGCTCACACCCGTTGTCAAATCATACCCCTCTGAGTGGTGTCTGGAGGTATGCGGGTGGGTTTAAGGTATTAGGGTTGTATTTTTTATGTTCATCTTGTCAATCAAGCAAACAAATGGCCAATCCGAGTTGAATGATTTGGCTACTCGAAAGTCATCTGACAGAGATCGCTACGATACATAAGGTTCTTGAGGTGCATCCATTGATACAACTAATTTCGTCCTACTATGCAGGCGAATAAGTGGGCCATTCAAATCTTGGGCGGATATGGCTACACTAAGGACTTCCCAGTGGAAGAATACTACAGAACGAACCGTCTGAATATGATCCACGAGGGCACTAATGGCGTGCAATCATTAGGTGAGGATGAGCCACCTTGTGTTTGCATTGGTGACGAAACATGTGCGGGCATTAATACACACTAAGAACGATCAATGAGCATCTCTGTATACATACAAGTATGCGTTGCACGCCAAAGTATATCCTTACGCAACTGCGCACGTACACATATATGATCTCGTCTATTTACTATGAAACGCCTAAAGGTTTTCTCGAGAGTAACGATAAATCGAAGTTCAAAATCCAAATCAGGCTTGCAGCTTATGCGGTTTATACCAATCTCCTTGGTCTTCATAAATACATATATATATATATGTAACTGGAGATACTCATGAATTTTGCTGTTTATTCTAGATCTGCTGGGCAGAAAGATTGCCCGAGACAAGGGAAAGCAAGCACAGCTGCTGTACAAAGACATGCGCGACAGCTGTGAGAGTGCTAAGGTTCTTGGTAACAACAAGCTGGCCATGCACGCGCGTGATCTTGAATCAGCCATCAAAGAGGTGGATTCGGCGACCAAGGTGAGCACTCGAGCCGCACATGTCGTTTAGAACTCAGTAATGCTAGAGTGCATTCCATGTTGTGTACCTGTCACCTGCGGCACTCGTGTTTTATGACGAATGGGGTCTGGATTTATTCGTTCCTGTAAGTGTGTTCTGTTGCTTTTTTTGCTTTTTTTTGCCTTTTGCTTTTCATTTTTTAGTTACACAGACTTACTATTATCAAGCCTTGTTTCTCCAACACCTTACCACATATCTAGTTCGGAACTATTGTTTGAGAATTGGGGCACTACTGATCGGGACTTTGGTACCAATTGCTGAGAATTTTGTACTGTCCTCATATTCAATGACATGCAGACGTTGCTATCCGAATCGAAATCTGTGGATGGCCTTCTATGTAATTCGCACGAGTACCTCAACATGTTTGGAACCCTCGTCATTTCCTGGATGTGGCTGAAACAGGCGTCCATTGCCACGAAACAGTTGGAAACAAACAGTTCAATCAGGTGTGTGTTTCGTATATATACACATAATTGCTTGTGATTAGAGTATTTCGTATTGCAAACCGTACATTCGTGTAGTCAATTCACACGCATTGCATAAGCACATTCGGATGCCTGTCTGTATCCACATCCCATTTGTGTGCATCTAATTTTCGACGTGTATGTATATCATATAAACACAAATTGCGTCTAGATTAGTGTTTCACACAACAATTCGCAAAAGCACAACTTAACAATACCCAATCGATTTTCTGCGCTAATATTTTCAGCGATATTGATCGAGTCTTCTACGAGGGCAAGCAGCTGGCATGTGAATACTTCTACAGGTACGTGCGATGAGTATACTGCGGTGATTAGTATGAACCATACCATACAGTCGGCCACTGGGCCTAGTGCATGGATGGCACTCGTGTCTCACAGTCTTTACATCTACTGAAATAGAAGTCGTAGCTTCTGTATACTTGTGCACAGCTTTAATGTATAACTTCGTCACGTTCAAACAGCCTGCACTGGCAGAGCGACAGTTTGTGGGTGGTGATGTATAGTTGGGTGTCTTGTTACTTTAGTATTATCAGGGTACATTAGCATGTCCTTCGATCTTCCCACGCCGATTTGATTGCTATATAACGGTAGTTGCTATAGATGCAAGCAATCTCGCGAGACTATCTCGTCCTACTGCCCAAACGTCTGTGTGTATGCACAGCCACACTCGTTCAGAATTTCTGCTGGCACTGTCTGCAGTAACATATCTGCTGGCACTGTCTGCGGTAACATATACACAAACCTATATACGAGTACATGCACATGGCGGTCTCAATGTGCAACCAGACAAACTCATAAACTTTGAAATCTGCCTACAGGTACGAAACACCTTCTATCACAACGAAAGCGCGACTGGTGTCTTCGCTCGACGATACGCTGCTGCGTGTGGATCCTGTGCACTTCTAATTACTCAACTTGTACGCTTTAAACCTTTTCTGCCTCAGTGAAGTCACGTTAGTTTATGTACAAACTAAAATTAATATATAAAAAATGTACACGTGCATGTTTGTTCATAAAATCAGCCATGGCTAGCGTATGCATTGAAAGAAATGGGATTGTAAGGAAAGCGTTTTATCACTTGTGTTCACAAACAATGATCACCATTTGATTTGTGGGAGGCCTCGTGTTGTTCACTCGCCGTGTACTGTTGCTCGCTACTTAATTCAATGCACAGTATCTTTGCGTCTATCTCGTATTCTCACGAGAATTACAGACTAGACACTCAGCGCCATAAACGGCCACAGTTGTACAACTTCATAATATAATTTTGATTCAATGAACAAGAAGCTATACAATATCACTTTGCGAACATACTGTAGACATAGTGCAGACGGCTGTACACTTGTTCGGAAGGATTTAAGATTCGCTACGTTCTATTGACTATTGCGAGAAAGTGCTCGTATTTCAGCTGGATCACGAATGCAAACGAATAAAGATTTTAAGATACTTTTCTTTATACTGTTCTGCTAGGGTCTTCATCTAGAGGCACAGCTTTTAAAGTGTCGGTCCATTGTAGACGTGTGGCTTCTTTTAATACGTGATGAAAAGCGATTTGAACGATACTTTAATTTATACTGTACTGCTAGGGTCTTCATCTAGAGGCACAGCCTTTAAAGTGTCGGTCCATTGTAGGCGCGTTGCTTCGTTCGCCGCCAGTTCAGCGGTTTGCTCGCGCTGAGGGTTCTCCCTCAACTGTAAGGTGTTGATACGAGAACACGGTGATGGTTAAGATATCGGCACAGGATCAACGCCTTTGAACCCACACTTACGATGTAATAAATAGACGGATTAGGGGTGTAATAAACCTCACAAACAAGGATAGAAACCAAGCTGTTTTGAAGTGGACGGAGGTTAGACACATGGTCGCAAAGTGCAGAATTGCTACCATGTGATGAGGATACCATCTTGTAATTCTGAGTGGTACTGCAGCTCACGATTGAGTACCGAATGGAGAGTGTGGAGCCAAAAGCTACCACAGCAACCAGTGTTTTGGTCAGGAGTTGTCTGGGGATTGGTGATGTCGTGAATATGTGTATGTCAACGTAGGAAGCTTGTACATTTGCCACAAGAGTGTGTGTCGGTACGCCGACAGGTGTTGCGTGCACTGTAGTTTCACAGGGGTGTGTGTACGTAGGTTTTGTGGATGTGTTCACACTCTTCTATCTTGCAGTAGTGTAAGTATGTATCCTACATGCTTCGCTGGCACGTTTAGCTGCGACGGTATATTACACGTATGCATCCAGTGGACAACCAAAAGTTGAGTCTGCACGGACAACGCGCTCTGACCTCTGTATATGTATAATATGTACGCCTTGACTTGAGTGACTCGCGCAAAATAATGTGCGTGAGTTTGTAACAATGCTCTAATCTGTCAGCTATAAAGAAATTGCGAAAGAACAAACGGCGCATGAAACGCGACATATGAACCGTACACTTGGTCTATATGGAGGGCAGTAAAAAAAACCGTACTCGAAACACACCCGACGACTGTAGCAGTATATCGTAACTAGGTCATTCTTTTCCGTCATCCTATACAGGTGGTACTCCGATCCGTAGTCCAAGCTGTATTCAAACATGAGCTCTGTCGCGCTTTCTTCGATCTACGAAAGAGATTTACAAACCAGTCTCAGTTTGAAGCTGGTGATAGACCGCGCCAGACTCAGTTTACGGTATCGGTCACAAGCTAGTGATTTCAAACTGACTAGTAGGTGCTGATGCCGTAGTAGTAGAAGTCAATAGAACAAAAAAACATGAGCAAGCTTGCGTACTCACGGACGTATATGCAGCTGATGCGCACATGTCTTGTATCTGTACTTGTCCCCGCATAGACAACCACACGCACAAGCAGGTTAAACACAATCCTTGTATATACGCCAACCATTGCTATGAAGACTATACCCTATTGCCTATCTTGCCCTGCCCCTGCCACTCCCATCAAAAATGTGTGGCTACTTTCTATGCAAACACGACGGGTACATCTCTGCTTCATATATATCACTAGCCGGTGCAACGTGGTTTGTAACCAAAAGACATACCACTTGCTGCCAGTACAGCACTGCTCGCTGAGATTTAGTGGCCACCCACAAGTCTTTCATGTGCCGCCTGAGAGACTACCACCCGTTCCAAGGAGGGGGGGACATATTCAAAACAGATGTGATTATCCATTAGCACAGCTACAGTCGAGATCATAAAACACTTTCGATGAAATGCCAAACATCAGCCGACGTCTTCTTTGTTATAATCCCAAATGGAGCGCAGTAAAGCGTTTTTTGTGGGCAAACCAGGATGAATCACTACGTTTATTCATGCCAAAGAGCTGCATGCCGAACAGTTCATCTGCACATGCATATGCCTCGTAACAGGGTCACGAATACCATGATCGAGCATATTCCGGCTTGCTTATCTCGGAGGTGGCCAGATACTCCCCTTTTGAACACATATAAAGAACGGATCCGACTATACAACTGCTGCTTATTTTGTAGTGTCCTAGAAACCATACAGTGGCACAACTCTCAGCACGCTATGGTGAGCATTTGATAGATAAACAGGGCTTACGGCATTCACGATCAGTGACGAACACTTATGCAACGGTCATGGATGGATGTGTAGGCGTATGCGTTTATGTGTTATTTATATAAGCCTTGGTAAAATTGTCCACGCAAATGCTGTGTACTACCTTTTCCTGCTTCGGCTCAATCATGGAAACAATCATCTCTGTCCAGTTATCAGCGCGTCTCGCCTATAGGAAGATACTCGGCCTACAATAGAACGGATGCCGTGCAATATGCGTTAAGGTGTTCTTGTTGGTACATGATGTTTCCTATATTTCTAAATAACCCATGTCGTAGGAATATGTTGCACGTCGTGAACGACATCATTCCGGATCTTCAATCTGCGACCTGGGGATCAAAGTCAAGATATGATATATGGCACTTTTGATAGCCTTGAAACTTCTGTTCAAATGCTGACATAGGTGCTGTCACGAGATATATGGTCAGATTCCTGAATATATATAAAATACAAATTATGTGTATAGTATACTCACCGACATGCTGTGTTCTTTAAAGGAACATCTGACATGAAAGCTGCATAACCTCCAAGAATCCTACCATTGCAGTTGCGTGATCTTCGTTATAGTATGTAGACAACCTCCATCGTTGGCCATTGAGTATGAATGGGGGTGGCGCCACACTGCCAGCTGCGCGCAATCCTCCACACGACTCATCTTTGCGACTTGTAATGGCGCTGTGG
>LUCW03002199.1:195000-200105 GCA_001586965.3 Sphaeroforma sirkka | reverse complement strand
AAGATAGCAACCTTTCTATGAAAAAACCATCAGTTGGTACTTACCAAAATATTACTCACTCGTCCGATATTGCTTCGAATCGATTTTGGTACCTGATATCTGCTTCCTACATCCGTAGCAACTTCTCTTCCCCAAGACAGATAGCTCATCATGACATATTTGAATGGCTTCTATATGGCCCTGTTTGAATGTAGGCGTGGCCGCCTATACAACTAGTATAGGTAGATCTCTTTCACACAAGTACAAGAAAACTACAAAAGGCTATTCATTCACGTTGGCAGACCATAGTCTGTTCGATTTGAGATTTCACATTACAGTCTGCGGAGGCATGCGGAATAAAATAGGTTGCTTGTAAAAATACATCTCCGAGTCCGTCCAGCGTCTACTACCTATCACACAAAATGCACACATATGTACCACAATCCACATAGTCTACAAAAATGATGACAGGAATTGGTAACCAATCACATCGTTAGTCTTATTCTTAAAATAGGTTGATGACAGAATGTGTCATCGTTTTTTCCCAAACCCAAATGGCTCAATGGCCAGCAGTGGTGAACAGAATACTCTATGACCAACACGAACACTACACTATTGTAAAAAAAAGGCGCGTACTCAACGTTCATACATCCACAGGTGCTTCCATGCTTGCGGATACGTCACGTCTTAATGTTTGCGCAGCATCGTTCCTTTTATATGGTCCCCAGATATAACTAGCGTGAAGGTGGAAATACGAAGCAAGCTACTGTAACGCCCAATGGCAGAGGACAGTGCCCTCTAAAGCCCAGCAGAAAGTTTCCCACCAGAGATTGCTATGTTTAGAGCAGGAGATAAGTAGGTTTTTGTTGAGATGTTGGTGTGCCACAGCTTAGGATGGCGCGTGTCGTCTCTTAAACTAGTTGTGAATGGGCTTCGATTGCGTGCACAGCCTCGTATGCGAATATATACACAGTCATGCACAAGTACTTCGCAACCCAAGCGTGTACAGAATTCATGTTCTGCTCACATGGTCTCGTACGCAGCGCAGTGCCGGAAATTACCGTGTCTCTCTGCGTCTGTTCACACACGTATGCTACACGCGAGCGCTCGTGCAAACCACGCACAGCCTCTTCAATCACCGCCCGATGGGTCGAACCCTTTGACTCTACGGTCGGCCTTTTCGTACACCTACTACTCCCAACACACCCATCTCAACACCACCCACGCGAACATCACCGGCATCTTCAATCTGCCTGTGCTCAAGACCAGTGACGGGTTCAAAATATTTGCCGATGAAGCCTTACGGGAGAGCGAGGCCTTGCGCATGCAGATTGCACAGTGTGCTCCGGGTGTGCACGTAGTTGAATTGATGGATGCGCTCAGTGACACGCTGTGTGCCGTGGTCGATCTGGCGGAGTTTGTGCGCAACATTCACCCCGACATTGAGTTCCGCTCAGCGTGTGAGGATGTGTGTAAGCGGATACATGCGCATTTTGAAGAATTGAACACGGGTATGTGAACACCACTATTCTTGCATGTGTATATAAACAATAGCCTGTTCGTCTCAGGATCACGGCAGCTTGCCTAGTGTCTTTTGTTTTCGGTGTGGTCTAGGGCAGAATCGGGCTCCGTCCAGCCTCTGAAGGTGAGATTGCTTGCAATTGAATATTTGTGCACGATTATTGTGTAAGCTGTTTTTTTTCTGTATCGCACTAGTTCCACCTAACCGAGTTTGTTGAATTATTCACGTAGTCTGATGCTAGCGTTCTATCGAATTGTTCATATTGGTGTATGTGACCATGTTTGTTCTACATCGCAGTTTATTGTCATCTATTTGACGGTCTGATATGCTCCTCGGTCAGTATAAAGCCTAGTTGTTTGTTCCAGACGTCTCCTATGTTATACTGTGCTATTGATCTCTTTTACGTTTGTCGACCTATGCCGACATCTCTTTTACAGTCGCTGGTGTATGCCCGCTTTCGCCGTATACATGTACATTTACCTGCCGTTACGAATCATACATTCAAGAAAGCATATCCTCTCATCTACCCAGTTACTGCTCCGTCTTCGTGACTATCGGGGAGTATGATCTCTCTGCTCACCGTAGTATTCCTTGCTGTCGAATACTCATATTTTCATCGTATCGCTACTCTTGTGGTACCGATCCACTTCCACCGGTCTGAAATATTACACTGTCAAGCGCTTTGGCATCTTATGAGCCTGCATTGTTGCAGTGGGCGATACACCGTAAATTTTCAGCTGGACACTCATATGAAGACTGGAAAGTCAGTTTTGTGCTCACATACACATACTTCCTCGACTAGATTTAAATATCAACTCGTCGTTTGTACAATAATGTCACTTATCATCCTCTTATGGAAGATTCTTGGTACTTTGACGTAACTTTTCAGCGTCCTTTACGTATCTACATCGCTTGCATACGTGTGAAAATTCGTTCGATGTCTATGTGTTCCCTAATACTCGCCCAGCTTTTTTCGGCAGAGTAATACTCTGTGATGTTTGGTGAAAGTATTTGTGCGCATATCGACTCTGTCGTTTCTTGTGATAGTGTCGCAGACCAATCAGATTGAGAAAATAGGGTGTATTCTTTTCACGTACCCATTGGTGGATACGTCATGAGAGGTTATACTATGAATGCGTTGCAATTGGTTAATTAGTGTTTGGTTGTTTAAATATGCTCTGGTGTTACAAAAAGTTTGATCAAGTGTTTCTTAGTGTCGTCCGTGTTTGATTCCCGTGTACCTCTTTAGGCGTGCCGTAAGTTTCTGTCAATCTACACCAAGAACTTCGTTGATGAGTCCCTTGACCTTTATCCATCTTTAATACACACAACCGAATCGTCCTTGTTTTCCTTTTTTGACATTGTCATAGCGTCCCCAATTCCGTCGTCCACCATTTCCAATATCAAATGCTTATTCCCCTCGCACACCGTTATTCTTGTCATATACTCTCATCCTTGATGTGATATTCAACCGCTGTCAATCCATTGCATTGTTTACCGACTCGTAGATACCCGACTGTCCGATGCGTTGAGGCGTGTGGTTGCGCTGCGTGAATTCGACACATTTGATTACGAAGTGCAACGAACCGCAACGCTGCTGCTGTTTGACTTTGAGCAATCGGCCATTGACGGCAGTCGGAAGGAGCGAGAGGCTGTGCAGGTGTGTGATGATGACAAACATATGCACGCACACTGGCACATGCACATATACAACATCCAGAGTGTCTGATAACTTTCCATATATATGTGTGTGTTGCTCTGTACTGTTGTTGATTAACCTTTGTCATTCATTCTCAGGTCTGTTATTACTGAATGTGAGTAGCGCTTTAGACTGAATTGTAGTATCATCAGGTTCACTCAACCTGAACGAACCGCCAAAGTCAATATTCAGTGTCAATTTGCTCTACTACATCCTCGAAAAGGCTTATAATCGGCTATATATCGTGTGCACAGGAGTTGACGGCGCGAGTCAATCAACTGGGCCTGCAGTTTGTCCACAACACACAGACCGAAAGGGGGAGGGTGACCATACCCTTGAGCGAAGCACGAGTACTGCCTGCTAAAACCATCGCACGCCTACCACATGTGCGCGATAAGAAAGGAGCAATGTCCGTAGCAGTGCACACGCCCAGCTATCAGGTAGTCATATGATGCTCTGACTGTCTGTGTGGATTTCAATTGAGAGGAATGTATATGTTTTGTTAAAGCTACTATGTTAATGAGAAATCCTTTGTTGTCTGCGTGAATATAGCGAAGTGAGCGGTGTAATCAAGCTATGAAATACTGATTTTTTTCTGCTGCCAGTGTGAAATCTAATGTAGATGAATGTAATTGTGTGTTGCATTCGAGGTCGTGCGTGTGTGTGTGGAGCAAGCTGTAGGTGCCTGTAACCCTGTCATTCCGTTTTTTTTTTCGGACAAAAGTTATCATGCTCGTTTGTCCTTTTCCCATTTCATTTGTGACTACGGTGAGTTTTCAACATCGAATGAAATTCAGTTGTTCATTAGATATACCTCGTTGTGAGTCGTGTGCGAAATGTAAATGTGTATTTTGGGTAGTGAACATCTGCCGACTTCCTTTCAAAAGGTATCTCTGTACCTCACAATGATGGAGAATCTGGATATGCACAATTCTGCTCAGAGACATGTATGGATCAATAGATAAATATTCGATTTTGGCATGTATCTGATATAGTATCTTGTAGGTATCATTGAGATATTGCAATATCTACCTCTACCATTGGCATTTTCCCGGTTTTATATCATCTTTTCTTCCTGTTTTACCTTATGGCACATGTATGCCCTATATATTGTTATATTATTATATTGTTATATAATGATATATATATATATATATATATATATATATATATATGTGTGTGTGTGTGTGTGTGTGTGTGTGTGTGTGTGTGTGTGTATATATATATATATATATATATATATATATATATATATATATGCGCTTGGTATCTGTTATTCGCATACGTGTACGATTATTTTTATCTCAGTGTTGTGGCATTAGTGGAGTAGTAAAAGCCTCTGTGTGTTTTTAGCAGCTACGGATAGGTCCATCATATAGGCTTCGTGCAATTCATGGTCATGGCTGATAAGTTTGTATTGTTTGTGTCATCTTTCCTAGTAATTGCACCCACTGTGTTATTTATATATATCATCCATCATACTTCATTCTACAATGTGTGCTAAACTTCATTTCTACAACGTTAGGCAGAAATGCTTCTGGCGACTTCTGCGAATGCCAATGTGCGCAAAGCCCTCTACACAGCTAACACGCCGGAGAGTCAACCCCGCAGGTATGTGGCTGTCAGATTGGTAGTGTTGATCGCTATTATTATAGTGAATGTAGTCACGGGCACGTCACACATTGATGTTTTTTTTCGGATGACTCTACAACTTTTAAGATGAGGAGGAAAGCAGATTTCATGAAATTTGTATAGCTACAGGCTATCGGGTACTCCGTTTGCAACCAATGTGTCAATATTATAATATTGCTTCCTCTTTTTTCTTACCACAGAGAGGTGCTGATGGGTCTGTTGCAAGCACGCCACGCACTGGCTCTGACCACCGGGCATGCGTCGTATGCGCAC
>LUCW03002199.1:152500-192500 GCA_001586965.3 Sphaeroforma sirkka | reverse complement strand
AGTGTCTGAATTTGTTGAAGTGTTTTTGGCCGTTGTTTAAGGTGCAATTGGGCAGTCTTGGCCACTGAATATTATACAAGATTGTAAATTATGCCTACTTGCCCGTTCTATCCCATTCTCTACCACTGCTAGGGTGCTATCACGCTTCGCCAAACATCACCGCACTGGCGAAACAGTGCCTGTTGGATTACTCGAGGGTCTCAAGCGAGAAAAGCAGCTGAATGCCGCATCGGAGACACTCTCGCAAGTCCTCTATGCACTGGGTGACCAGGTAAGGGTGTGGCGCGTATAGTAGGTGAAAGTAATATGCATTCATTCGCTCGTGCAGCAAAGCTTGTAATTGTATGAGGTGCGGCGGGGCAGCATGTAAACATCTTTCTAGTGCTCTAGGAGGTGGAAATGTCTCTGCGTGGAGTTTCTGTCTGATAGTTTTATGTGTTCAAAGCTTTGCGCTGGCATTTGTTTCTCGTATCTGCGGAGGACAACTATCGGTTTAACATCACACAGCCAGATGGGGGTTAAAATGTGTATCTGGAGAAGTGCTCGTTCATCGTAGACTGATGTTTCTTTATACTTGCTCTTTGCAGGTGCTCCACAACGCAACACATCACAGTCACAAGAGACCCGTCGACAGTCTGACGCACAAGGTGACGGGGTACGAACATGTGGATGGTTCGGCGTGGGAGCTGTACTTTAGTCATATGTACACGTACGGGGCAAGCTACTACACCTACCTGTGGTCCAAGGCATTTGCAAATCTAATCTGGCAGGAGTGCTTCAGTGCTAATCCCCTGAGCAGAGAAGTTGGAGAACGATATAGAGATAACATGCTAGCGCCGGGAGGAGGTGGTAAGCCTTGGGTCATGGTTGAGCGTATGTTGGGCTACAAACCTACTTTGACGCATCTCGTTGAAAGTGTAGTCAAAGGGCACACACATATCTGATACATAAATTTAGCACATTCACTACAGCACGCAGCATGTGGACAATTTGAAAAACAACAATGTTAGTATGATGGTGCTGATGAAACCCCTCTGTGAATTTGTCTTGATCGATTCTAGATAGTTACCTGTTTACGAGAGAGTTATAACCATTCAAATTGTATATTTATAATTTTTTACAATGCGATTTCAAACTACGAATGTTGTTGGTAAACGAGATAACAAGCAAGCGTTTCTTGAGGGGCGACAAGGCTTAAGTTGGGCCATTCTTGCGCACCACCGAATCCTAGTCCCAAAAAAATAGGAGTGCCATAAGAAGTTATCACTTAAGTTAAAAGGGAATCGTGTTTATTAAAAATAAAGGTTTATCTCGATCGAGATACAACACGAAGTAGCAATTTTTGTTTTCTGTCATTAGAGTATCGGGTAGAATTTCAAATGCATTTAACCACCCCATAGGAGCATCGTGATTTGGCATCGGAGAGAATCATTATCAAACATATTCTCAGAATATGGCACATTTGATTATTTTTCTAGTTCTAAGGCAATTTATGTACGATCACTCTGTAACTATATACACTGAACCCCCTTTAAAAGGTAACAATCTCTCCAGAAGTATACATATTGTGTACTCGGTATATTGTCAGAGCATGTAGAAAAAGAAACTGGGGGAAATTTAGCCATGTTTTTTATTGTTACACAACATACATTGATACAAAGTTGCATTTTGGATAAATATAAAAATGAAACGGCGTTCTGGTTACAAATTTGTCCCCATTTTCACTCAACACAACTCGAGTCCAATGTACGTCGTATAGTAGGGTGTACCTAAGGCGGTTCCAAATTGATATCTGTTTCTGCCGAATCTCCCCTATAAATTTTTGACTGAACTCTTAGCCCTCTTTGCACCCCATATTTTTTTTTGGTACTATCGGTGCACCAAGGCTGTTCTGTTACCACGATTCATTTGTTTCAGTATGTACATTAAGAACCATAATAGCAATAAGATGATAAATACACAGTACTATGTTCAAGTTTGAATGCTTACGGCATTTGTCATTTACAATGAGTCTGTTTTATAGCGGGCTCTTTTTGGCGCGTCACCATTTGCCCACATATGGAAGGTAAGAGGTCAATTCTGACCCTAGTTATGGAATAAGAGGTAAGAGCTAAGAGCCCCCCCCCCTGGATTTTTGGGCATTAATTCGCCAGAAACAGATATCGATTTGGAACCGCCTAAGCGTATAAACAGTATAAACAGTGTCCATGTTAAGATTAACATTGCACCCAAAATTAAAGTGGCGTGTTCGTATATCATCATTGTGTTGAATTTTGCAGGATACAACTGCAGTTTAAACAGATTTGACGCATGTTGGGGTAAATGTTAAACAAATTAGACTACTTGTAAGAGTATCTTTATTGATTTACTTTCGTGTATATATATATGCTCCATATTCTATGTGTTATATTTGAACACTTTCCTACGGCGGTGTCATCAATATTTGGTATTGACACCTATTTGACACTTCATATTTTGTAATATTCATCAGTACTGGAGTTGTCCTAACAGTAAAGTGTGTATATATCGGTATAAAATGCTTGGTCAAAATAATAAAGTACTCTCTGCTGCGAAAGCTGTTTTGTTCACCCGAGATTCACGACTACACTTGATCGTCAACCAGTGTACAAAATCAGCTTGTTGGTGGATGGTTGCGAAGGCACACGCACCAAACAATGTCACTTTCAGGCTTGCAAGCCAATATGAAGTGACAAGATAAGATGTGTAGGAACCGTTATACTGCCTTGCGTACCAGATTTATTTCAATATTGGTGATTGTACCAGTGTAGTTGTTTTGCTTTATCATTGTATATGAATTATACAACTAACTGAGTGCAAAACAAACCCTAGCTGTCATTTGTCAAGGTGCAATACATTCAGATCGGATACGGACACTCCTCGTTTGTTATTGAAACGCGAGCAGCCGTTTTTACGTCATGGTACAGTCTACAAGTACTTACAAAGACAATAAAATTACAGCATACTCTGTACTTTTGATAACAAACCTATAGGGCAATTCTAAAATACGAGCCATGGCCATCGGATAATCGCTACCTTGCTTTTCAACGACGTATGAAAACAGTTAGTGTCCGCTAGAAAAAATGATTACATGTTCTGAAATGGCATAGACGGAAAGTTTTGCTCTCGTCGTTTGAAATAATCGGTCGGCATCCTGGTAAATGTGTTGTATAGGACCTAGAGAGTATTTTCTTGCTAGTCGTACATATGAATATAGGATTGCTTATTCACTGTCAAGCCACTGAATTTAGCGTTGGAAGGGTATGCTTGACAGAGTCTTTCCCCGCCTACACTAGAAAAGTATTGCAGTTGTCAGCTGCTCTCGTTTCAAAAATACAGGTTTCGGTGGGTTTTAGATTAGACCGAACGCACAAAGTTGTCTCCTTTAACACGAGTCCGCTGCAAATGGTTCATGAGTTGTAGTATGGTATTCTCTCGGAAGTACTGCACTGAAATCTCGAAATTTCTCACTATAGCCGCATCACTGTGTATTACATATTTTGTTTTTGATCAACAGCGGCCACAATCGATAGCTGCATGGCTAACACGTCCAAAATCATTAGTATTGCCTCGCTTTTGTACGACATCCCTTCTGAATCAAATTAAGATTTTGTTTGGCATTCAAGGGGTCAATGCGATCTGCTCGAGTGCTGAAAGAACGCCTGGATCTATTAGGTATGCCCCGTTGAAGCCGCTGTACGGGAAATACAACTCAGCACTAATCCAAGCAGCAGCCATCATTACAGGCACTGTATTTCCAAACCTCCCATAAGAGCGCATGCGGCTTCTTCGCTTCTGCGATTTACTTCCAGGACGACACTTTGCGGAAGTACCTTGGTGGCTGCCGGGGACTACTCGATCAACTGTACAAACCCACTCGTCCCACTTACGAGACCCGCTTGGTCACGTAACAGACCTCCGGACGAATTCCCTTTCAGTATTTGCGCTTATCTAGAGGGCGGGTGCACACCTCTACACAATGAACTTCGTAAGCTCCGCGAGCAGGTCCGATACACTACCACACGACGTCTCAAAACTATGGTGATAGCAGGCAAGGCTCGCCGCCAATGCTATTATTGACTTATAAGCGGAGAACTTCCCATGAGAACTCCCATGATAGCTTTACCCACATCCGACTTTGTGCTATGTTAGCAACAAACACTATCCTGTTCGAATCTTGACTATCGTACTGGTGGTTTCCTCAGTCCCGTGTGCCCCATATATAAGACTTTGACTTCCAGCCACTTTGCTTGCGTCAGTAACTTTACAAGGGCGTGCTCTGGTGAGCTCTAATCTACCGCCAATTGACCGGACTGACTACGACAGCTATAGAGCCGGCATGACAATTACGGCATATGGACTCTCCACGAACATCTTGGGAACTTCCTTCTCCATGAACAGCGGGCAACAATTTGTCCCCATCCAGTACTGGTCGATAGATTGATGTTTCCCTTACCTCGTCTCATCACTCTGCTGAAGTACAATCTCCAGATTTCGGTACAGACCAAATCTTCGAGACTTCTGGTACCGCCTATGATACTTCCCGCTATGGCTAGCCAGGATATTTCAAATGTATCAGTTGTGTGGTGTGGTATTGGGCAACCCCCAACTTTGTTCCGAAACAGAATTGCGGATAATAACCTCACCCTTCTTGATATCACGTTCGAAATATATCAGATTGACTCGGCCCATATTATTACTACGAGAATGGGCCAGCTTTATTCCACGTAGTAGTACGCAAGTCTTAGCTCCCACCCAATGGTAGGAGTATTCGGTATCCATCGTCGTGAATTAACGCACCGTTGTCTTCTATCGTTGTATAACTCGCCCCGAGCTTCTCCCGGCAGTTCGACAATCTTGACTTCCCTCCAATTTTACCAGAACCACGCCAACGAATATAAAGCCTGATGTGAATGTCGACATAGAAATTGACCCAAAATGAAATAAATAATATTATGCCTATAGTTTAAGCCTGCCCCATGTCAGATCGAGTAATAGTCATGCCCGAAGTCCGAGTGACAAGGTGCTATGAGTCCCAATGTACCCAGAAAACTAGGATCAAAACATTGTCAACCATATCATTTGATATGTTTAATTTTCACACAATCAGTAAATGATTTTTGCTTAGCTGTCAAAAACCATTAATTTTTCCTCTTGACATGCACTAGGTATAGCCAGAAACATTTCATTTTTGATATCAAAGACGATCTACGACTCGAAAGGAGGCGTTCAGGTTTGTAGGAACAATATATTGCAGTTGATAACTTATTAAGTCCTTATCTGCACTAACAACTACGTCTACGAAGAATGATGTACCCATTATAATCGTATATGAACGAGAAATATTCTAACCTTGGCTATGTGGAGCAAGGAAGAAAAGTATACGCTTTAAAAGAATTCCAAAAATCAACAATCATGTTGTAAAACATGACGAAGAACAAGTCTGAACTGATCAACAGAAACATACTTTTTCCCTATTTCTCCTACTCATGTTTAAAAACCATGGCTCATAATGGAAGACATATGTGTTCGATCCGCTTTTGATTCTCAGCATCGTTCACGAAAGCAACTCTGTGAGCTGAACCAGAATATAGGTAAAAGTATGGAGACATGTGTACAGCGACTAAATACTGAATACCAAGCTGATGCTCTTGGATTCCATGTCACTGATGGTGACAGCTTGCTATATTACAGAATTTTATTCATACTCCTGCAATGTCTGGTCAAACTTCACCATATTTTCAAGTCAGTGCTTGTGCATGCAATGCCGGTTTAGAGGTTGAAGCTAGAAAAGCTTAAGAAAATTGCCAACAAGTCTGATGCAGCTTTTCTGTTCAATCTTCATGCAATAATTGTGGAAAGTTTGGTCACACACCAGAGAAATGCCTATCATCCCGTATTTCAATCAATGCAGCCCATACAAGACCTTCCAACCAATGTGTTTGGCATCATTAGCAATCGTCGTGGAAACTATCGTGATGGCTTCTGACGCGTTGGTATGAGGGGTGACTTCAACTTTTAATGGTCGTCGAGCAGGATATTCTCAACGTAGACGGGGTGGGGTGATTGTAATTTCCATGGTTGTGGAAACCCTGATAGGGATTTTAAAAAGAAATTCAGCTATGCAATATTCTCAATTATCTTCAACAATAAATGAGCTGGCAGCAACAGTAGCAGCAGTATAGTCAACAGTAGCAACAGTATCGTCGACAGTAACAACAGTAGAAATAGTAGTATGATGTTAAACAAGGGTTCAAGTCAACACCAGAAACACATAAAAAGTACATGTTGCTGACAGTGTTATAATATTCCAACTCACACTGAAGTTTTGGCACCGCTCTAGTGGATGAAAGATTTCACTTACCCCTGTTGAGTATGTGAAGTCCGACTAAACGACACTATAATTTTCTCTTCAGTAGTCGACACTTAGCTATCATCACCCCAGATGGAAGAATTTTATATGTATAGGAATATGCCCTTAGGTATATACTATGCCAACTCATAGACATTGAACCTTCTGCATACACGATCGCTTGTTGCATACCCATTTGCATTCCAACATACCAGCTATACGTCAACATAACTGTGACGAGTGAAGAATCGCCAATAAGATCTGAATAGTCATTAAAACTACACATTATTGTTGTGCTGTATATTCCAATAACTTTAGAAATTGATTGATGGCTTCTCGCGCTTATTGCCGATTTTTTTCAAGGTACATCATGGTTCAACCAATATCATCAGTAACAATCAGTCAGGTATGCACATTCATACGCCCAACAGGCGCTGACGAATCTCTTCAAGGACTTGCATCGGTTTACCCATTGATTTCTGCTGATTTAAATTTGATGAGCGCCTTAAGGGTGTCCCATATTTACCTTGACTGCCAGTGTCCGTTGTCCTACAGATATGATTGAAGAACACGTTAGGTGGTTTTGATGAGTATTGCTTGTATACTTTATTGATGAGTACTGTGCTGATATAATCTACGAGTATTCGACGGCACTCGCTGTCAGCGGCGATGTTTATCTTCCCACCAAAGAGTATGTTGATACATTTTGGGTGTAGCCGATTGAAAACACCGTAGTATTCTAATTCCATGCGGAGGCCAGCGAACCAGCTGCCAAAGTTGGGATTATGCTTTCTAGTTTGTCTCGATTGTATACATCCTTGTACTTTGGGCAACCAATTTCAGGGATGGCTGGTTGTTGAGCCGGTATGCCAAATCGTTCCACGAAATTTTAGGGTTGTCGTTGCGCATTTTGAGTTTCTCTATCTCATCGTATGCGCCTAGTAGTTCGCCATATATTCTCCTAGTGTTACCACCCTTGTCCGCGTGCTGCTTGCGTTCTTGATCTTACTCATGTTGCGTTTCAGTGAGTTGTGTGACGAGTGTGTTGTAGTGTGTTGTGAGGGGATTATATTTACAGCGAATTTGTTTATGGCGTGTGCCTGGGTCAGCGTATTGCGCTTTGTAACTTTCTTAGTTAGTGTCAAAAGCTTCTACCTGCTTTCGTGTCGTAAAATATCGACTACGCATTAAGGCGTGATGCGCCACAATATTGATTGTTGTACTAGAGACTGTATCTATAATCATTTGAAACTCCTCGAGGATGTTATGGATCGATTCTAGGTAACTATCAGCATCTTGTACGTTGCTGTATGCTGACACTCAGGCCAAAATTGGTGTTTTAATGTAAGTATTTTTTTACTCTCTCAAATCGAGTCGGAGGTCTAAAGGGCTTGGCCATTGCGAATGCGAACTGTAACTACGAATGACATGTTGTCCGTGTGCTGTGCAGTTGTACTGTGCGTTGCTGAGCAGTCAGAATTAGTGTAGTCACCTGTTACTTGTATTCTCGTGTAGTGTGGTGTGTAGCTACAATAGGTCCATAACCTGTTAAACCGAATAGGCTATATATGCATATATATATATATATATATATATATATATATATATATATATATATATATATATATATATATATATATATATATATATATATATATATATATATATATATATATATACATATATATATATAGCAATATACATACATATAATATATATGTATATATTATATACATATATATATCATATATGTATATATATATATATTATTATTATGTATACATTATGTATATTATTATATATGTAATATTATTATATAATAATAATATTATGTATATGTAATATATAATATATATATATATGACATATATGATAATAATAATAATAATATGTATTAATGATATGGCCATTACCATGGTTACATATTATGAATATGTATACATATATTATGGCAACATAATACATGCATATTACACCAATAATATACATAACATTATATAATACATAATATGTAATACCAACTGTAATGACATACATAATAATATCAATACATGCAATAATGTTATTAAATGGCTATTTGATGATATTGATAATATGTGTACGTATGTATTGTGTAATATAATTGTTATGACAATAACATAATATACATAATATTAGCCATTGTGTACCAATGTGTAGCCATGCAATAATAAATATAATAACATTTATGCAATAATAATAATAATAATAATATAATATGCATATGTATTGTATATGTGTATGTGTATTATTATTATTATGGCATTGTGTGGTTACAATACAATTATGCATTATTATGTATTAATATGCCATAATTGTAATATATATAATATTATGTATTATTATTAATAATATGTATTAATATTGTTATGTATTATGCACGTATTATTGTTATTATTATTAACTGGCTGTATTAATGTGCTATTACAATATGCATAATACATTATAATATGCTGCGTAATTATGTATTATTATTATTACAATAACTGCAACATATAATAATAACATACATATGTATTATATATTGTAATAATAATACATAATGCATGATTATACAATGTATTGAGCCAATATGTATTAATGCAACAGCACATATGCCAAATATTGTATTAATAATATGATACATAATATGTATTAATAGCCATTGTATGTTATTACGTAATAATGACACACATGCAATTGGCCATAATGTAACAATTATACACATGTACAATTAATGCACAGTACATATTGACATTATTATTGTGTAATAATGCCATAGCCAATGATGTATAATAATAGCCAATAATACAATTATATGTTATGTAATATTAACCAATATAATGGCCAATATTATCAGCAATAAAGAATATGGCATATTGTATTGGCATAATTGTACAGCCATAATATTAATAATGTATTGTATTATTAATAATGGCCAATAATATTATTGCTATGTTATTATTATTATTATTAATAATATGTGCAATATATTATTAACATAATAATATTATTACAATAATATTATTACAATGAGTTACATGTTAATGGTAATATGTCACATTATATATTAATATATTATATTATTATGTTGATATTAATTATTATATGTATTGTTGTATGGCCAATGACATAACAATAGTCCACACGTATTACCAATATGTTATTACATATACATTATGTACCAATTATAATGCATATGCCAATGATATTATATGGCATATTATTATATATATATATATATGAATACATATATATATATATATATATAATGGCATGTGTTATATATGACATTAATAATGTATGTATATATATATATATATATATATATATATATATATATATATATATACACAATATATACATAATACATATATACACATATATATATATATATATATATATATATATATATATATATATATATATATATATATATATCATCATCATCATCATATATATATATATATATATATATATATATATATATGTATATATAGGCGAAACCCAGTAAAAGCGAGTGGCTTACCATATCTAATCTTGTAGGTTGTACTTTTCTTTGAATTGATCATCATACCCCGAAGTTGTCTAATGCTATTGTCATCAAAGTTCTATCTCCGTCTACACAGCATTCCCAACTCTTCTCGAATTAAGCATGCGCAAACTGGTATACCTAGAGTGTGTGAAATAAACCGTCCATTAATGGCATTTCTGCCTGACAACGCAAAAATAAAACAACCCATCATTAGACGTACCATTGGACTTCAACGTTACTGAATACCGACCAGTATGGGTTCGTCTCTCAAGTCTTGAACAGTTGCCATGGCATGGTCCTTTGAAACTGTAGTAATTCATGCAGAATAGTCATCAGTGGTAATTCGAGAGTTCGAAAAAGATATCCATCTCAAATAGAGGTTATGTACCTTTTAGCCAGCAGTACTTTGATCTTTGAACCAGTCAACTCCCGTATGTATCGTATATGTTATAGTATGTACCCGGTCAGTGTGGGTGTACAGGCTTAAAGACTCGACTTGTCGACGACAGCAGAACTCATAAGCAACGTACGCCAAGAATCATCGGTTGAAACTCACCTAGTAATAAGCAAGTATTAATCGATGCGGAGTATGAATTATACATGTCTCATAAAAGTATAAATTTAAGCGTAGAAATGATCACAAACATACCGGTCCCAAACTACGTAACAGGTCGAGCACGCCGTTTGTCTGTTCTATTGAATTGTAAGTTACGTAGCCATTGATTCCTGATATGTGCATTATTTGATTAGGAAACAGAACTAATGCGATCCATATCCACGTTTCAAAAGAATACAATACACCCACTGCTGTTGCGATAGTGTCAAACTCACCAGGGTCCGCGGAGGTGTGTGCGTATATAGCGTATCCCTTTTTATGCTTCAGTAGGTGCCCAGCTACTTCCGTGTGTCCTAGATTCTGTATTCTCTAATATAGTGCTAAAGTGTGTAGCAGCAAATACCTTTTATATATTGTTCTCAGCTTATCAGGGGTTTGTGTATATCGGTAATTCACAAATAGCTACACCACAGAAATACAAGAATAAGCATACCGTGATTTTCTCATCAATTGGTGTGACTGCTGACTGGTACATATCATCCACAGTTTCTTTATTATACTGCAATCAGGGAAATCTATCTTTAATCTCTCATAAAAGCTATTCCACCCGATGTGATCTTTTATCGGTACTTGACTCCATGCGCATGGGATACTTTGATTATTTGCATCTTTGCAAATCATCAAAACGACAGCACCTTCTATTTGATTAGTGAATTCATTGACATAAATAAGTATGATACCAGACCGGATTTGAAATAAATAGCTATTAAATAAAGAATATTTAAGAGAGTGGCGTGGCATACCTCGAATATCATTCTTGAGAAAAGCACAGTCCAGCACGCTCAAGTGTCTAGAATATCACCAGAAATAAAGATCACTGCATCTTCCTGTCGGACATAATCACATTTAACTAAAGAGTCCGTGCGACCTGCATATATGGAATAACAAATCGAGTGAATGCGCATGTAAGATTATAGATATATAAAAGCCAATCAATAATCTATATTTCTCAACCACGGCAATAACGCTATCATCAATTGAATAACAATTGATTTGAAAACCTACCTGAAAGCAAGAAGTTTTGCATTTGACCTCTTTTAATGTCATTCGGATCATCGAGCTTCGTTTTGAGATCAGCGGCGCTGTTGTTGAGAGAAGAGAGATTCTAACATGCATTATATATTAATATGAGGTAGATGAGAACGCAGCGGGGGTAATATACGAACTGACCAGATATGAATTCTTCTAGTGTTTTGCCAAGGCAAGAAGACTTAAAGGCTGACTCTTTATCGTAACCTTTCGAATGATCTTTACTTACAGTACATTTCCACTCTCCATGATAATCCCATCTCACGTGCACGGCACACCGTTGCATTGATAACCACAGTCGGGCGTAGCACACATGTATTGTCACTGCGGTTTTTGATTCCGCCATTATCACGGTGCCTGTATGGTAGATTAGCACAGTATTGTGAAAACAGCATATATCCTACTGATATTGCGAGCTGTCGATGATAAACTAACTCGAACCGCTCAAGAATGTGCACGCCACTATCACCAAAACTGTCACTTAAAACTTACAATACAGCTTTCCGCATTCGCTCGGCGTGGGCATGCACCGCATTTATAAAAGCATCTTCATCCCTGAACGTCTCAATACTCTACACTGTTCCGAGGTAAATAGCGAAAGATCTGTCGTACTCCAACCCATCACGGCCGGGAATATCCACACAGCACCCATCTCGAATAATCCTAGAATAAAGTGTGAAGCGAAATATAATTCAATCGCGGGGTATGGATATCATACAAGTCAAATTGATCTAGGCCGATCCAGGACTTGATGTGCAAAATTTTACACACATAACAAAATAACCAAACGACTTTCTATAATTTACAACAAAACAAATGAATTGACACACCTTTTATATTCTTCCTTGTATTTGTCTGCTCGTGATATACTTTTTCTGAAACTTCCAGGACTCACAGGCGTAATCAAATTCTGTAGAAGCTGAATTCTATTGGAGTCGGCGATGTCATCCTGGAGAAAACCCTTTTAAATTGTTGCCCTTTTATCTCTTGTCATAGAGGGAATAACTAGTGATAGCACCTTCACTCTCTCACTTTTAGATGTGGGTAAATTTACTCTGCGAGTACTTACTTTACTCCGGAGGTTAGGATATCCTGCCACCCCGACGTTTCATTGAGCTCAGGCTAACTCGGCTTCTCCGTTTTGATCTGATCATTGTCGTATTGTTTTCATATATTAAATATGTATACTTATGTATATATATACTAGCGATTGAATTTGAATTTTGGTGTGCTCAGTGTGATGAGGCGTTGACGTTGCGCTCCCCAATATACAAACTGGCGCGTCCATATGAATAAACGATCTTTTATCCTTTTCACCAGCGTAGCTCGGATCAGTATGCCTTGGGCGATCCGAGTCACCTGGCGGATTTTAGACGACAGGGCAAGCCTGGGCAAAAAATTCAATCGCGACTTTTATCGCCGATTGTATTAATTTTTCAACTCTGTGAAAGTGCTCTTTATTTCCTTTTGTACTCTGTATTTATACTATTTTTCGTCAAAATTGAACGGCTCTTTCGGCACGAAAATTTCTTTTGCCAAAGAAATTCCAACGGACGTGCGCGGTCTATTTTTAGATTCCATCTCTAAAAATACAAACACAATTTCTTCAAATACACTTAAACTTCTAAGACTCATAACTCAATGAATATTCACTCAAACAACTTGAATAAGGTGTCATATGAAAGGAAAAGGCATTTCCTATCAAATGACACCTGTAACAAAATTACACATTTAATAGGTCAAACACAATCGGCCTACGAAACACATTCGTAAACACAACATACAAAAACATACTTAGATAAGTGGTTCCTCGATGGACTAGGTCTGAGTCCAACACTTAAACTTCATTCACCTTTGACAATATGATTTTTCTACACTTCTTCATGGACGCAAGACATAGTCATCGAACATCATTCGACATGTATCTCCCCCACAAACTAGCCACAACGACAAAGAGATGTAGACACGACAGCACATCGGTAGCAGCGGCGTTTCATCATGTGACTGCGGTGCTTCACGAAAGCAACCTTAGGCAATGCCTTGGTCAATGCATCAGCAATCATCAACTCAGACCGGCAGTCTTCCAATGCGATGATCTTCTTTGCACATAACTCTCGCACGTAGTGATATTTGATATCAATATGCTTACTGCGCTTGGTGGTCAATTCCTCAGCCATCTTCTTAGCAGTCTGATTGTCCTCGTAACAAACTACAGATTGATCAGAGGCTCGTCCTAGCTCAGATAGCAAATTCAAAGCAGTTTTTACGTCACGGCAAGACTCTGCAAGACTGACATACTCTGCCTCAGAAGTACTTAGGGTGACAAGTGTCTGACGGCGCGCCCCCCAGTAGACTGGGGCATTTGTGATGAATACCAGATAGCCAGAACGAGATCGCTTGTCTTTCTCGCCCCCATAGCTTGCATCGGCATACGCACAAAGTTTCAAGTCGTTCCCGGCTTCATAGAAGATTCCCCAGTGTTTGGTAGCCTCCAAGTATCCGCACAGATTTCTTGCGGCAGCCTCTCTCGCCTTAGTCGGCTGGTCAAGGTATCGGCTCAGTGAACTTGTCGCAAAAGTGATATCAGGACGCGTACCCACAGCTGCAAACATAAGGGAACCTATGATACCACGGTAGTCTGAATCCTGCACCAATGTACCAGGCCGATTCACGTCGAAAGATGTACTCATAGGTGTACTGACCCTTTTCAATGGTCCATACTTCTGCGCTAGCTTCTCAATATATGCCGGCTGCGAGATGAAATTTCCTCTTTCAGACATATCAATTTTCCATCCGAGGAAAAACCGTGGAGACCCCATCGACTTGACGTCGAACTCTGTCTCGATCTTCTTCAATATCTTCTCCCCCATTCGACGTGAAGTCGAAAATATCAAACCGTCATCAACATAAAGTACCAGAAAGCAGTTCTTCCGAATAAAGAGACAAGGGTCCGTAAGACTTGGCCGGAATCCAACATTATTAACGAGGAAATCTCTGAAGCGCACAAACCAACATAATCCGGCTTGCTTGAGTCCATAGATACTCTTCTTCAGCTCGCAAATAGCACCCTCCTTAATCAACTGGTGATCCTCATCACTTAGTAAATCACCAACTATTTCAACGAAACCAGTGGGGATCTCCGAGCAGACGTACTCTTCCAAATTACCATGCAAAAATGCAGTTTTGACGTCGAACTGCAATACATCCAAGTTCTCAGATGCAGCGATAGCCAAACATGCACGCACAGTCTCTTTTGTGACTACTGGTGACGATGTCTCCACATAATCTCGACCATACTGTTGTGCAAATCCCTTCGCACATAGGCGGGCTTTATGTCGTATCACTGCGCCGCTTTCATCACGCTTGAGAGTGAGAACCCACTTGAGTCCCAGAGGCTTTGTCCGGGCCTTGCAGCGCTGCTGAAGTTTCCAAACCTTCATCTTCAGCATTGAACGTAGCTCGTCTCTCATGGCTGCGCGGAAGTGCTTCTCATCAGCAGACCCAGTCAAGTCTTTGAAGGACAATTCATCATCGGCCAGAAATCCAAAGTTAGATTCTTCATGATCTCGTTTACGATCTCGTCGAAGTTTCGAAGTTTGTCGAGGTGGGGTTCCACTTGATTGACGTTCACGTTTTCTCTCCGAGTCCAAGTCCGTACGAGCCTTAGAGCTGATCCGCGGGGACATCATGTCATTGGCTCGGTCGCGTGTACGATCTACGCGGGTTTTCAATCGCCTGCCACCTCTCGTAGGTGTCTGCTTACCAGGCAAATCACGTTTCTGGTGATTGAGTGGGCGGCGAGCATAACCAGGATACTCACCGGGTCCTGATTCATCACCTCCATCAGTAGATGATTCATCCATAGTGACATCATCGTCGGCGGCATCATCCATGGGACCATCTCCATCACTATCCGTATCTGATTCTGACGCTGAAGTATCCTTGTTGCCATCACTTGCTCCTACTTCATCGTCAATACTATCATCTTCACCCTCGGAATTATTGACTTTGACCCTTTCACCGTGACTGGCAATCGTGGGCTCAAGGCGATAATCTCGAATATTCACAACACGCTTTGTCTCTAGGTTGTAAATTCGCATACTGCCGCCAACAGTATTAAGGCTAGGACCTAGTAAAATACCTTCCTGACCCTTCTTGCCGAATTTCTTGATATGTTTTCCGGTCAAGAAATATACTTTCGCGCCAAAAGGAATTGTTGTCTGCGACAAATCAGGTTTAACTCCTGACCATAGTTTCGCCCGCGACTTAGCACCACCTCGTTGTGGCATTACGTTGATCAACCAACAAGCATAGGTAACCGCTTCAAGCCAAAACTCATCGCCTAGTCCAGCCTGCAGTAGAAGAACCCGGGTCATCTCGATTAGGGTTCGATGTGCACGCTCACATCTTCCATTATGTTCAGGAGTACGTGCTGCCGTCAAACTCTGCTTTATGCCTCTTGCTGATAGCATAGACTTCCAAGTCTCGTTGACAAACTCGCCCCCTCTATCACTATGAGCCTTCTTCGGGAATCGCTTCAACACTGCAAATTCAGTGTCCAGCAAGTGACGCATTGCAGCAGTCGCATCACTCTTTTGCTTCAGGCCCAAACACCAGTAGTGGTCCGTTGCATCGTCAAGAACCTGGAGACCGAATTGTTTTCCAGTGAGTGACGGTGTCTTCGACGTCTCAAAGATATCTACGTACAGCTTTGATCCCGGAACTTCTAGAACCACAGATTTACGTTTACCCTTCGACCCGACCAACTTGCGAGTAATTCTGGCCCGTGTCATCTTGCCCTGCACGCAAGCTCTACAGAAGGGAAGCTTCTCACCCCAACGTCTGGCAACTTTCTCCATTCCTGCGCAAACCATTGTCTCTTTCATCAGTTCCAAGCTTACATGGCCAAGTCTATGATGCCACATGAGCATATCTGCTTCACCATCATCGGATGCCACAAGGGCCTTATCTTCATCGATAATCTTTGTACCCGAATGTGCTCGGTTGACGGGCGACTTCAGATCCTTCAGGGAAACGATGTATAGCCCTTGTCTAACCGTTGCTTTCACCAAACCACCCTGCGGATCAAATAATGTGCAGTCGTTCTTCTCGCACGTCGCCTTCCAGCCGTTCTTAACAAGCTGTCGTACGGATAAAAGTTGAACACCCGCCTTAGGAATGAGAAGAGCTAAACCAGTCTCAGGACAGCCGCGCAACTCTCCTCACCATCTGCATGCAGTTTAGTGTTGCCAAGCCCGGTCAATCGCTTGTTAGAGGGTCTCACTGTAGACAGAGCATCCTCCAATACAACAACATGCTTGCTGGCACCTGTGTCAACCACAAGCTCGTTAGCAGATAAGACCAGATCACCCACGCCCAGCAATGCAAACGCCGAATGTTCGCTGATTGTGTTATCCAATTCAGCTTCAGCGATTGAGGTGACGGATCCATCCACAAGTACATCATCCTCGGCAAAGGTGTCATCATCGTCGAGTGTAGTACAGTTATCTTCATCTGTAGCTGAGATAAAGCCACCCTGAACTTCATAATCCGATGAAAAAACCTCCAGATAGCAACCCGGGTGGAGCATCCAATTCATCATCAAATTTGCTCTCGGCATCAGAAGAATCAGAATCGGTGGAATCACACATCAAGGCCGGCATACCATCATCACTGTCGGAATCTCCGTCATCACCGATCGCCATCAATCCAAATACGAAATGCCATTGTCATCATCATTCTCATCGTCGAGATCTGGGCAGTCTCGTTTGATATGCCCTGGTTTCTTGCAATTCAAACACGCCATCTTACCACGACAATTAGCCCGAGTATGCCCGGGCTTAAGGCACTTGAAACAAGTAAGCTCCCGGCCATCTCTACTACCAAAGCCACCTCTTGGTCGGTCGAAACCACCTCCTCGTCGACCCTTCTGGGCTTGTTGGTTACCCTTGTGATATCGTCCATTAGCATAAAGACCGATATCTTCGTCGTCGTTGTCATCATCGTAGACACCGAGTCCAGTCTCAAACACAATGGCGGCTTCCTTCACTTGCTCATAGCTGAATCGATTTCCGTTTGCAAACTTTGCATTCAAGTCAATCTTCAGCGGCGCAAACTGACGTGGAAGGCCCTTCATGAAGGATATGCGTTTCCGAATGTTAGTCAACTCATCCCCCTGACCTGCAAGCTGGCCAAATAGAATCTCACATCGGTCGGCGAGTTCAGCAACATTTTCTCCATCGTTCATCTTCATCCTATCTAACTTCTGATTCAACGCATCCAGATTGGCCTCCGTCTGGCGGTTCATTGCGGTAGCGATCTGGGCCAAGGCAACTGCAGGGTTATCAGTGTTACGGACGTATCCAAGACAACAGTCTTCAACGCTCTGGACAATCATGAAGTAGGCAATCTCCCTCTCACGGTCTGTAGCGGCATTGAAGACGGCCTTTTCCTTCAGCTTAGCTTCCATCTTCAACTTCCAGTTCGGGTAGCCGGTGGCATCCTTCAGTTTGGGCTCCACGTACTTCATTCTCTCGGTTTGGTGATCAGTGGTCTCTCTCTCTCTCAAATCAGCGCTCTCTAGCTCTCTCTCTCTCTCAAATCAGCGTTCTCTAGCTCTCTCTCTCTCTCTCTCTCTCTTTTCTCTCTCTCTTAGGCACTCGAGTCCTTGGTCTCCTAAAATTTCTAGCTTTTAGTCCCGTCCGCTGCTTCCATGTTAATTTTTCAACTCTGTGAAAGTACTCTTTATTTACTTTTGTATTCCGTATTTATACTATTTTTCGTCAAAATTGAACGGCCCTTTCGGCTCGAAAATTTCTTTTGCCAAAGAATTTCCAACGGACGTGCGCGATCTATTTTTAGATTCCATCTCTAAAAATACAAACACAATTTCTTCAAATACACTTAAACTTCCAAGACTCATAACTCAATGAATATTGACTCAAACAACTTGAATAAGGTGTCATATGAAAGGGAAACCCATTTCCTATCAAATGACACCTGTAGCAAAATTATATATTTTATAGGTCAAACACAATCGGCCTACGAAATACATTCGTAAACACAACATACAAAAACATCGTTAGATAATCGGTTCCTCGATGGACTAGGTCTGAGTCCAACACTTAAACATCATTCACCTTTGACAATATGATTTTTCTACATGTAGATGGTGAGGGAGAGTTGCGCGGCTGTCCTGAGACTGGTTTAGCTCTTCTCATTCCTAAGGCGGGTGTTCAACTTTTATCCGTACGACAGCTTGTTAAGAACGGCTGGAAGGCGACATGCGAGAAGAACGACTGCACATTATTTGATCCGCAGGGTGGTTTGGTGAAAGCAACGGTTAGACAAGGGCTATACATCGTTTCCCTGAAGGATCTGAAGTCGCCCGTCAACCGAGCACATTCGGGTACAAAGATTATCGATGAAGATAAGGCCCTTGTGGCATCCGATGATGGTGAAGCAGATATGCTCATGTGGCATCATAGACTTGGCCATGTAAGCTTGGAACTGATGAAAGAGACAATGGTATGCGCAGGAATGGAGAAAGTTGCCAGACGTTGGAGTGAGAAGCTTCCCTTCTGTAGAGCTTGCGTGCAGGGCAAGATGACACGGGCCAGAATTACTCGCAAGTTGGTCGGGTCGAAGGGTAAACGTAAATCTGTGGTTCTAGAAGTTCCGGGATCAAAGCTATACGTAGATATCTTTGAGACCTCGAAGACACCGTCACTCACTGGAAAACAATTCGGTCTCCAGGTTCTTGACGATGCAACGGACCACTACTGGTGTTTGGGCCTGAAGCAAAAGAGTGATGCGACTGCTGCAATGCGTCACTTGCTGGACACTGAATTTGCAGTGTTGAAGCGATTCCCGAAGAAGGCTCATAGTGATAGAGGGGGCGAGTTTGTCAACGAGACTTGGAAGTCTATGCTATCAGCAAGAGGCATAAAGCAGAGTTTGACGGCAGCACGTACTCCTGAACATAATGGAAGATGTGAGCGTGCACATCGAACCCTAATCGAGATGGCCCGGGTTCTTCTACTGCAGGCTGGACTGGGCGATGAGTTTTGGCTTGAAGCGGTTACCTATGCTTGTTGGTTGATCAACGTAATGCCACAACGAGGTGGTGCTAAGTCGCGGGCGGAACTATGGTCAGGAGTTAAACCTGATTTGTCGCAGGCAACAATTCCTTTTGGTGCGAAAGTATATTTCTTGACCGGAAAACATAACAAGAAATTCGGCAAGAAGGGTCAGGAAGGTATTTTACTAGGTCCTAGCCTTAATACTGTTGGCGGCAGTATGCGAATTTAAAACCTAGAGACAAAGCGTGTTGTGAATAGTCGAGATTATCGCCTTGAGCCCACGATTGCCAGTCACGTTGAAAGGGTCAAAGTCAATAATTCCGAGGGTGACGATGATAGTATTAACGATGAAGTAGGAGCAAGTGATGGCAACAAGGATACTTCAGCGTCAGAATCAGATACGGATAGTGATGGAGATGGTCCCATGGATGATGCCGCCGACGATGATGTCACTATGGATGAATCATCTACTGATGGAGGTGATGAATCAGGACCCGGTGAGCATCCTGGTTATGCTCGCCGCCCACTCAATCACCATAAACGTGCTTTGCCTGGTAAGCAGACACCTACGAGAGGTGGCAGGCGATTGAAAACCCGCGTAGATCGTACACGCGACCGATCCAATGACATGATGTCCCCGCGGATCAGCTCTAAGGCTCGTACGGACTTGGACTCGGAGAGAAAACGTGAACGTCAATCAAGTGGAACCCCACCTCGACAAACTTCGAAACTTCGACGAGATCGTAAACGAGATCATGAAGAATCTAACTTTGGATTTCTGGCCGATGATGAATTGTCCTTCAAAGACTTGACTGGGTCTGCTGATGAGAAGCACTTCCGCGCAGCCATGAGAGACGAGCTACGTTCAATGCTGAAGATGAAGGTTTGGAAACTCAGCAGCGCTGCAAGGCCCGGACAAAGCCTCTGTGACTCAAGTGGGTTCTCACTCTCAAGCGTGATGAAAGCGGCGCAGTGATACGACATAAAGCCCGCCTATGTGCGAATGGATTTGCACAACAGTATGGTCGAGATTATGTGGAGACATCGTCACCAGTAGTCACAAAAGAGACTGTGCGTGCATGTTTGGCTATCGCTGCATCTGAGAACTTGGATGTATTGCAGTTCGATGTCAAAACTGCATTTTTGCATGGTAATTTGGAAGAGTACGTCTGCTCGGAGATCCCCACTGGTTTCGTTGAAATAGTTGGTGATCTACTAAGTGATAAGGATCACCAGTTGATTAAGGAGGGTGCTATTTGCGAGCTGAAGAAGAGTATCTATGGACTCAAGCAAGCCGGATTATGTTGGCTTGTGCGCTGCAGAGATTTCCTCGTTAATGATGTTGGATTCCGGCCAAGTCTTACGGACCCTTGTCTCTTTATTGGGAAGAACTGCTTTCTGGTACTTTATGTTGATGACGGTTTGATATTTTCGACTTCACGTCGAATGGGGGAGAAGATATTGAAGAAGATCGAGACAGAGTTCGACGTCAAGTCGATGGGGTCTCCACGGTTTTTCCTCGGATGGAAAGTTGATATGTCTGGAAGAGGAATTTTCATCTCGCAGCCGGCATATATTGAGAAGCTAGCGCAGAAGTATGGACCATTGAAAAGGGTTAGTACACCTATGAGTACATCTTTCGACGTGAATCAACCTGGTACATTGGTGCAGGATTCAGACTACCGTGGTATCATAGGTTCCCTTATATTTGCAGCTGTGGGTACGCGTCCTGATATTGCTTTTGCGACAAGTTCACTGAGCCGATACCTTGACCAGCCGACTAAGGCGAGAGAGGCTGCCGCAAGAAATCTGTGCGGATACTTGGAGGCTACCAAACACTGGGGAATCTTCTATGAAGCCGGGAACGACTTGAAACTTTGTGCGTATGCCGATGCAAGCTATGGGAGCGAGAAAGACAGACGATCTCGTTCTAGCTATCTAGTATTCATCACAAATGCCCCAGTCTACTGGGGGGCGCGCCGTCAGACACTTGTCACCCTAAGTACTTCTGAGGCAGAGTATGTCAGTCTTGCAGAGTCTTGCCGTGATGTAAAACTGCTTTGAATTTGCTATCTGAGCTAGGACTAGCCACTGATTAATCTGTAGTTTGTTACGAGGACAATCAGACTGCTAAGAAGATGGCTGAGGAATTGACCACCAAGCGCAGTACGCATATTGATATCAAATATCATTACGTGCGAGAGTTATGTGCAACGAAGGTCATCGCATTGGAGGACTGCCGGTCTGAGTTGATGGTTGCTGATGCATTGACCAAGGCATTGCCTAAGCTTGCTTTCGTGAAGCACCGAAGTCATATGATGAAACGCCGCTGCTACCGATGTGCTGTCGTGTCTACATCTCTTTGTCGTTGTGGCTAGTTTGTGGGGGAGATACATGTCGAATGATGTCCGATGACTATGTCTTGCGTCCATGGAGAAGTGTAGAAAAATCATATTGTCAAAGGTGAATGAAGTTTAAGTGTTGGACTCAGACCTAGTCCATCGAAGAACCACTTATCTAAGTATGTTTTTGTATGTTGTGTTTACGCATGTATTTCGTAGGCCGATTGTGTTTGACCTATTGAATGTGTAACTTTGTTACAGGTGTCATTTGATAGGAAATGCTTTTTCCTTTCATATGATACCTTATTCAAGTTGTTTGAGTGAATATTCATTGAGTTATGAGTCTTAGAAGTTTAGGTGTATTTGAAGAAATTGTGATTGTATTTTTAGAGATGGAATCTAAAAATAGACCGCGCACGTCTGTTGAAATTTCTTTGGCAAAAGAAATTTTCGAGCCGAAAGGGCCGTTCAATTTTGACGAAAAATAGTATAAATACAGAGTACAAAAGGAAATAAAGAGACTTTCACAGAGTTAAAAAATTCACATAGACCCGATATTAAGTGTAGTACGAATCGGTGTCTTCCATGCCTGTTTTAGGTGTTATAAAAGCCCATTGTTGCCGTATCATTTGTACTACTTGCATTGTAACACTGTCAGCCTCCATACTGTGTAAAAGAAGCACAAAATATCATCGATATCCGTATATTTTATTTGAGAATATTAATAAAAAAGTAGATCGTGACTGCATATACAAATATTAACACTATTGTTCGTGAATTTCGTCCATATTTTATATTTGGTAGGTGGTGTTGGATGTAATACTGCGCTATCCAATCAAGGATCCTGATCCGGATGGTATTCATATCATTCTCCTTTTAGTAGAACGATCAACTGACTCACAAACATGCTATCGATTTTATAAAAGACAGTATGGACAGTAGTGCCAAACATACATTTTGAGTTATTGTTTATCCTGTTGTGCTGCGGCTTTGTTTTAAATTGGTTCTGGTTGAGAGTCGTTGAGATCTAAAAGAGCACCACCAACTTGATGAAATAGGCATCAACAACTTGCTATTGAATACGAAAATTCCCCTTCCTAATTGTGGCTTGTTCCGAAGCTTGATACAATTTACTTGAATATTACTTATAGTTGAAGAAGAATGGACAGATAAGTGTAGATGAGAGTCAATTACGAATGACATTGATTTGTTCCCTACGCTTCATTTCAAGTGCTTCATCCTCGTTGAGACTAACAATCATATCACAAAAAGTGTACCTGGTAACAGTAGCTTATGCCGACGCTTAGTGGCGTTTTACTTATTTTTTTTATACTGAATGGTATGCAAATTTAAGCTATTGCCTGGGAGGATGTTTCACTGGGAGGGAAATGCTAGCAGGAGACTTCGGTATACGATCATTCGGGGACTACTCTACACCCTGGACCCCCTCAGATACTACAGGCTTTTATCTTCCGGGTTAGAAAAATATAGAACATCCTCTAGCTAACTAGAGTCAATTCGTAAAACAAACCTACCATGTCAGTCCACATCCCTTGGTTTTGTCGGCTCGGCCACCCCTGGGAAATAAGGATTTAAATAGGTTTGATCAAGTGTAAGTATACAATGTACGATGCTACCGGAGTATTATGTTCCCATTTATCTGCTGCATTTGCTATCAAACCTCATATTAAATATCTGTTATTAAATTGAGCGAAATGACCATTTGCAAATATCTATTAGGGCTGAGTTTCTACACGAGTCGATACAATCAACTTAACATCATTCACTCAATGTAGAAAAATCATATTGTCAAAGGTGAATGATGTTTAAGTGTTGGACTCAGACCTCGTCCATCGAGGAACCACTTATCTAAGTATGTTTTTGTATGTTGTGTTTACGAATGTGTTTCGTAGGCCGATTGTGTTTGACCTATTAAATGTGTAATTTTGTTACAGGTGTCATTTGATAAGAAATGCTTTGTGGTCAGAATACAAGTACTTATATTTATTTGATTATTTTAGGTTTATTACAAGTTTTACAGTTTATCAGAATAATCTGATAAACTGGGTTTTAGGGTTTTGCTGGTTTTACAGCACATGACTAATGACTCATTTAAGAGTCAGTCATTTTAGGATTACTGTTTATAATTACTAATAAATGAACAACGTCCCCTCCCTGAGGAGGAGAACGTTGAGATACAGTTATCTCGCGTATACTTACTACATTTTTTAACTTACCATAGAAGTTGTTAGTTTATTAGTAATTACAGAGAAAGCTACAGAATATGAATTAGTCAGTAGCTGGCACATATTTTTTTTTTTTGTTATAAGTATAACAATTGAAAGACAATGCGAACAGAGAATGTCGCATCAAATTGAACGATTTAGATTATCCGAACGATTTAGATTGAATTGAACGATTTAGATTGGATTAACGACGTGTGGACGACGAGGATGAAGAAAGAATCTACTAATACGAGTGAACCCGAAGAGCGAACATTCCAATCAAGCAGAACATTAACCAGGGTCAACAAGGAAAGTCTCACGACGATCAAATGACGAAATCAGACAATCAGTCAGAATCCACAGATAAGTAGTCATGTGTGAGTACAGGTAGGAAGGTTGTTTTCAGTGTGAGACAAGTACAAATCGTATTGCAAGCTAATGAGCTTAAATTGTATTTAAGAAGTTGTTAGAAGAAAGTTCTTTAGGATCCACAGTAGGGTAATAGAGATGGGAGATGTACATGGTTAGTACCGACTCGGTTAGTACGATGACGCAAAGAATCAGCGGCATACTAGATTATTTTACAAAAAAGTTTTCAGAATGGGATATTAGGAAGCATACAGAGACACAAGTAAGCACCTGTGAGTTATTAGGAGCATATAAGGGTGGGGGCGCACATAACACGAACGATGCAAGTAAATACAAGGTTAAATTGTGAAAATGATATGCGAACACACTCAAATCACTAAAACTTCCAGATAAATCAGGTCAACGGAGAGGATCAACAGTATGCACAGAAGGTGTGGGTTGACGGCAGCTTAGTTTAGGAGTGCAATAACGAGCAATCGTTCTTAGATCAAGAAGCATATTCCAACAACCGCAACAGCACATGACAAGGACATCACGGGTAAGAAGAGTAAAAAGAGGAGCGATGAGGGAAGTTCCCAACAGGGTCCTGCGAATAGGCCGTCATTAGGCCGGAGTAAGAGCTGGCGAGGAGTAGAACAAGAAGTGGCTCCGACTAATGAGGCACTCAACCATATGTTATTGTGGGATGAAGAGTAAGACAGCTGGTAGTGTTAGAGTATATAGACTATCCACACTACTTATGTTAGTGTAGGAAATAAAACAGTCACGAGGGAACCCACGAGTTCCTCGGAGATCGATGTCGAGACGTTATGTGTTTGAAGGATGAAATTTAATAGAAAATGGATATTTATATTCAGTACTCTATCAGTTCATTCGCACACATTTCTAGTTCTCCATTGACAAACAACTCACCAACCATGTCCTACCCCCGCCAAAGTCGTAGACAGCAACTCTTGAATCCTGAGCGCCGCAAGGAAGATGATATCGACCGACGTGGAACTAAACGTCGTCAGTCCCATACGGAACGCTCCGCTCCGCACTCAGGTCAGGCACTGGAGGGGCAACAACAGACACATCTTGGGGCTCCACATATTATTTCCGCGGACGACAAGCAGCCACCAACAGCAAACAAAAATGGACCTGCACAATCTGACGAGGATGTCATATTCGAGGGTGAGACCAAGGAAGTACCCAACCTGCGTGCGGACAGTAGTCAGACTTTTATTGGTGAACAGGTAGCCAGTGAAGGGCTGTCCCCTCGTTCGTCTCGGGATACTCCAGGGGCCTTATTTCCCAGTAATGACCCACCACGCCTCCCACCTAACAAGCGGAAGCGTCACCGGAACCGTACCAACAACAAGGAAACGGCACGGGAACAATCGTCAGCTCAGAAACTCACGGAGCTGATGACACAACAGCAGTCTCTCTTTGAAAAAAATACGAACAGAGGTTACAGCGCATAAACGCCGGACGAACTACAATAGGGCCGGCCGCTAAGGAGAGTTCTTCTGACGCACACGAACGGGTACAGGCAGTACCAGAGGACGAAGACAACCCTACCTTCCGAATTCAAGGCTGTGAGCGTCCGTTTTATAGACTTGGGTACAAATCACCAGGGTCAGAGGACAGTTCAACCGAGGAGGATGATACTCTGTCTGCCAGTGAGAACACACCAACTTTTCAAGAGTTCGCACATGAACAAGTATTAGCCAGACAGAATCCTCAAGGTAAGCAGGCGGTGAAGAATAGACAGGACCGATTAAGTACGAACCTGCGCCAACAACAGCAACGTCAGTGGGGCGAGAAAGAAGCGCCCAGTGAATATGTACACAGACACATAAACGACAAGAGAAGGAGACAACAGTGCCTTCGCCCACACCGGCTAGTATCGAGAAAAGGCGACAGGCGCTACACGCACGGATACTACAGTTAAGTGACGAGCTATGCCAAGCAATCGAGGAGAATAACACGGCTCGAGCTGAAGCTCTTCGGGGCGTGATTGAGACACTTCGAGCTACATTAGAGTCCCGACCGGTAGAGAAGCGTCCCGTACCTTCACCACGTACGTGGCCTGATTGGCCGTCGAACAGATACTACCTACATGATATCATGGAACGGGACACAAGAGGGGCTCTCCTCGAGGCGTTCAAGAACGCACAAATCGCAGGGCTGGACGAGAGTTGGAACCTTACATGGTTTCATAAGGTACTATCTTACTTCAAGGCGGAGAAGTCAACGCTGGACTACATCCGCGACAACTCTGAACGGTTGAAGACATGCACACCTCAACTACAGATCGAACAGATCTGTTCGCACGAAACACAAGCCACTGTCGATCCCGCGTTTCGCAAGTTAGCCAAGGGCCAAAGTCGGAACATGCACACTCCTCTTATGGAACAAATGACACAGCTCATGGAGAACCACAGGAGGGCACGTGAACGGTGCCAGACAGATGCCGACTTCCAACAGAATTTAGTGAACCACTGCATTGTACAACTGTTAGAAGAAGCTCTCAACGGCCGTACGTATGAACGTACTCTACAGTTGCATCCCAAATGGCAACTGATGGAGACACACGAGCTTATACAGCTGTTGAGCCCTGACATTCAGGATGCACAGCAACGTACGGCAGCACCTTTCCAGGGTCGCAACAACCGCGAGGGCCCGACGACCAATGGAAGTCGCGACCACACCAATAGCCGCCCCAACCTACAGACGAGTAGACGACAAACGCAGAATTGGACTCAACGGCCCCAACCTACGGTACCAACGACTTGTGCGGGGTGCCAGGCACAGGCGCCACCAGGTGGTAGGCACATCCCACGGTGTCACCATTTCAGGGCGTCGCAAGCGGTGAGCGCAGAGGGTCGGGCAAGGCTATACGACAACAACCGTCCTTTGAGGGACGTACAATCGGTACACAGACCGTCCCCAACGTCAACCGCAGGACAGGGGCAGAATACATCCCAGACTAGAGACGTAGTTACAATACGTCCGACGCCTCAAGTACAGGTGAATGCGATTACACAGGACGAAGACTTGGCTCCACCATCGGAAGCTACAAAGATTCATATCAACACGATCCTTTACGAAGACTTCGAGCACATGACGTCACCACCAAACCACACCTATGACACGTGGGAGTCGGTAGCCGATCATGCATGAGAGGTGAGGGTGTCTGAGTCGGATAGGAGCTTCATATTTGTTACCACGATTGGAGCAGTGATGGCAATACAAGACCCATTGCTGACGTCAGACAACCGAGTCTATATTCAAGTACAAATCAACGGACGTACGTTCAAAGCCTTGATAGACACGGAAGCAAATAGAAGTTGTATCTCACAGACATCCGCAGACCTCCTTGGCCGACCAATAACTCCGGCACCACCTGGGTCATTTATATATTTAGCTGACAAGGCGGTGCGAACTCCTCGACTGGGGACGACGGAAGTGGTACCTATAAGGTACGGTACCAGAATTATCGACGGTTCATTAGAATTGATGAACTTGCCGACGGGTATAGATGTTATAGTGGGGCAAGATATGTTGAAAGGCTTGGACCTATACATAGGCGGTATCCAATCGCCACTTGCACCAATAGACCCCACAGAACTAGAAGAGCTCCTCGAACCCATACCACGCCGACAGACACCTAACACGACGGAACCCGTCGATGTACGCGAACGGTTGGCACAGGATTTGGAAGCCAATGCGAAAATTGCCGACAACGCGCGCTGTCGTCTGGAAGGGAGTGAGGTAACCATCCCAGTAACCCATGAACAAGCGTTGCAGATGCGGCGATCGGCGCGTAACTTCGTATCCGATCGATGGCTCCCTATGTGGATGAACAAGTGAAGAAGTGGTTGACGGATTTGGTGATCACGAAACGAACGACACCAACGACTGTTAATCTTCCTCTCCTTGCGGTACCGACATTCGATGCGGAAGGCAACGTCAAGAAGGTACGCGTGTGTTTAGACATGCGTGCCGTTAACGCGCTTATTCCTGGTGACCAGTTCCTGATCCCCAAGGTCAACGAACTCATATCTCGCCTCAAGAGTAAGAAGTACTACACGACGCTGGACATATCGGCTGCATACCACAGGCTGCCCATCCATCCAGACTCACAATACTTATTTAGTTTTACACACGAACGTTATCAGTACTCGTTCACATCAGCACCGTTCGGTCTTCATGTACTCACGCAGCAGTTTCAACGTACCTTGAGCACAATACTTGATGGCTTACCGGTTCACCACTACATATCGATGACATAGTTATCGCCAGTGACGGTTATGACGAACACGTTAGGACGGTGCAGAAGGTGATACAACGCTTAACATACCACAGTTTTAAGCTTAACCCTGCCAAGTGCCACTTCGCTATCTCCGAAGTCATGATCCTAGGGAAGAAAGTATCGGCACAAGGCATTGACATTGACCATGAAAAGCAGGCCAAGCTGATCGACTGGCCCACACCACAACGATACAAAGATATAGCCTCGGCGTTGGGTTTAGCAAATTACCTCCACGAACATCTGCCTAATTTCGCGAACACGGTTGCACCCTTGCGCGAATTTTGCAAACTCAAACCAAAGGAGTTGATAGGTGATCGTTGGGAGGAGAGACATGCACAGGCGTGGCAGGCAATGAAAGACGCAGTGGTGAATGCTGTGGCGTTACACTTTCCGGTCGACGGCATTCCTCTGAACTTGGAAACCGACGCTAGCGATTACGGTTTAGGGAGAGCGCTATTCCAATGGGTCAACGGTAAGAAGCATTACTTAATGTTCTTTAGTAAGACTCTGAACCATGCGCAACAGAACTACGCCACACCTATGAAGGAGTTACTGGCATTGGTATATGGACTGACACATTTCAGGGAATACTTGGATGGGCAACGGTTTGCGGTCTTCACGGACCACAAGGCCCTTGTATATATGAACACACAGCTCAAGCTTAATCCGATGCTTCAGAGATGGCATCATATCATCGCGCCATTCAACTTTACCATATCGCATATACCAGGAGAGTCAAATGTGCTCCCGGACATGTTAAGTAGAGTACACGAGGGGACAGCGGAGCAGGACGAACTCGAAATAATGTATACCGACGGCTGGCAGTTATTCCCTAGTTACTTTGAACAAGCGCAACAACACTTTGGACTGAATGACATAGATGTATTTGCGGACCCAACCAACGCTCAGCTTCCTCGGTTCTGGACGAAGGATGATGGGGAAGGAGCGTTTGCCCACGACTGGTCGATAGTCGATGGATGGATGAACCCGCCTTGGGGACAGATACACAGGATGTTACGCAAGATACGAGCCGACGGCGCACGGGCCACAGTATGTCTACCATGGGTACCAAGAGCACCATGGTTCGACCTGTTCAAGCAGTTATTGCAGACAGAACCGGTGCTGGTACCACGGACACCACACACGTTCCTCAAGTACGCTAAGTACGCATGTGGGAAGACACCATGGGGTCATACCGTAGTAGCACGGGTGGGTCCTCCCAATGGATTCAAACTGGACCCGCTGTTTTCACAGCGACTTGGTTTTGCAGAACCAAAGCATACAAAATATGTCATGTGCTTAGACACAGCGCGAGAAATCTCAGTGGCACTGGCAGATGCAGAGGGTCAACCGGCGTTTGCACAAGCGAGTCCGGCGGAGAAACAGCGTCGTACGCAACTCACGCAAGCGCAACACGAACAAGGACATCATGGGGCGGCGGACACAGTCCAACAACTTCGTCAGAACGGTCACGTTTGGCCAGGGGCACTTGAGTTAGCCACAGAAGTTAAGCGGCAATGTGGCACATGTTTGGGACAGGACACACTTCGTAAAGGTTTCCACCCGATGATTAGCATCGATGCACGCTACCCGTGGGACCATATTCAAGTGGACTACATCCCGATGCCACTGGAGTCCAGACGCAAGAACAATTATATTCTTCACGTCTTAGACATCGCCACAGGCTATTCTATCCTTCGAGCCACACCGGACAAGACAAAAGCAAACCACGACACAGACACTCATAGAGATTTTTTGCGAACATGGTTTCCCCGTAAAATCCAAACAGACATGGGGAAGGAGTTCACCAACAAGTTAGTGGAGCTTCTGGTCCAGGAAGTGGGGATGCTACATAAGGTGTCTCCACCATATCGACCCCAAGTGCTGGGCGCGGCAGAACGACGTCACAAGGAGATTACACGTTCTATTCGACAATGCTGTGAGGCAGTTCCCCTTCGATGGGACGAACGCCTTCCGTTTACGATGCTATACCAGAACCTTCGGATATCCCGTCGCCATAAGAGTGCACCGTTTAGCGTGTACTTTGGCCGCCGCCATGTTCCGTTCGCCGATTTCACGGACGAGTTACCGGATTCTCAGCCGATGACGAATGACACCTGGGCACAACGATTAGACCAGTTACAGGACACTATATTGCCGACCCTCCACCACATTACCAAGAAGTATACAGGCAAGCTTACGACGACATTTGACCGCCTGCATGCTCACGACTTGGTACATTTCGACGAAGGAGATGTGGTCATGGTACGATCAGAAGGCCGAACAACGAAGGCTATGCGGCCATTGTTTGGACCATATGTAGTCAAAGCTAGACACGGCCAACGCTACGAGTTAGCGAACAAGGATGGTTCTGCCCCACCAGAATTCAAGACCAAACCGGTACGGGTGGAACTCCTCCGTTTAGTGCATAGACGCACAGACCCACCAATTAACGAAGACTTATGGACCGAAGGAGGGGTGGAGTTTCGCCATATTATCACACATCGTACGAATGATGAGACGGGGAAATTAGAATACCTGGTGAGATGGCGAGAAGGCGAACCAACGTGGGAAACAGCAGAAGCTTTTGATGATGCCAACGATATCGCGGCCTACCACAAAGCTTCGCAGACACGGACACGTAAGCGCCAACGTGCACAAGTCTAATACTTTATCTTCAATATAACTTTGTTCTCGGATATCGAGCTCAAGCTCTGGAGCATAAACCAGCAACTCTAGCTCCCGAGTATAAACCAGCCACTCGAGCTCTTGAGTATAAAAAAGCAGCGACTCTAGCTCCCGAGTATAAACCAGCAACTCTAGCTCCCGAGTATAAACCAGCCACTCGAGCTCTTGAGTATAAAAAAGCAGCGACTCTAGCTCCCGAGTATAAACCAGCCACTCGAGCTCGCGAGAATAAACGGTTAGCACTCGAGCTCGCGAGGGAAAAATCGTCAGCGGCTCAAGCTCGCGAGGTTAAATGAGCCACTCTTGCTTCGGAGTATAACACAGCGAAATCAATCAAACAACTCCTTGGGCATTGTTTTGAAACAGCGGGTTAATGGTTTGCACGGTTTCTGCCACTGGCAGTTTTTCTCCGACACAAATACAGTCCTATATTGTACTTGCCAAACTCCTATATGCTGACACAGATGAACAGTAGCTTCAAGAATTCAAACACGACGGGTCGCTCGAGACGTACACATCGGGTCCTCTAGCTCTCTGAGGTAAAATGCCAGCACAATGCTCTAGCTCTCTGAGGATAAATGCCAGCACAATGCTCTAGCTCTCGAGGATAAATGCCAGCACAATGCTCTAGCTCTCGAGGATAAATGCCAGCACAATGCTCTAGCTCTCGAGGATAATGCCAGCACATAAGGTACTATGCTATTCTTATCATCTCTGAAACTGGCACACTGCTTTGTTCAGTGCTTCAGTTTGGGGGGGGGTTGTGGTCAGAATACAAGTACTTATATTTATTTGATTATTTTAGGTTTATTACAAGTTTTACAGTTTATCAGAATAATCTGATAAACTGGGTTTTAGGGTTTTGCTGGTTTTACAGCACATGACTAATGACTCATTTAAGAGTCAGTCATTTTAGGATTACTGTTTATAATTACTAATAAATGAACAACGTCCCCTCCCCTGAGGAGGGAGAACGTTGAGATACAGTTATCTCGCGTATACTTACTACAGCTTTTTCCTTTCATATGACACCTTATTCAAGTTGTTTGAGTGAATATTCATTGAGTTATGAGTCTTAGAAGTTTAAGTGTATTTGAAGAAATTGTGTTTGTATTTTTAGAGATGGAATCTAAAAATAGACCGCGCACGTCCGTTGGAAATTCTTTGGCAAAAGAAATTTTCGAGCCGAAAGGGCCGTTCAATTTTGACGAAAAATAGTATAAATACAGAGTACAAAAGGAAATAAAGAGCACTTTCACAGAGTTGAAAAATTCACATGGAAGCAGCGGACGGGACTAAAAGCTTGAAATTTTGGAGACCAAGGACTCGAGTGCCTAAGAGAGAGAGAGAGCTGGAGAACGCTGATTTGGAGAGAGAGAGAGCTAGAGAACGCTGATTTGAGAGAGAGAGAGAGCTAGAGAGCGCTGATTTGAGAGAGAGAGAAAGACCACTGATCACCAAACAGAGAGGATGAAGTACGTGGAGCCCAAACTGAAGGATGCCACCGGCTACCCGAACTGGAAGTTGAAAATGGAAGCTAAGCTGAAGGAAAAGGCCGTCTTCAATGCCGCTACAGACCGTGAGAGGGAGATTGCCTACTCCATGATTGTCCAGAGCGTTGAAGACTGTTGTCTTGGATACGTCCGTAACACTGATAACCCTGCAGTTGCCTTGGCCCAGATCGCTACCGCAATGAGCCGCCAGACGGAGGCCAATCTGGATGCGTTGAATCAGAAGTTAGATAGGATGAAGATGAACGATGGAGAAAATGTTGCTGAACTCGCCGACCGATGTGAGATTCTATTTGGCCAGCTTGCAGGTCAGGGGATGAGTTGACTAACATTCGGAAACGCATATCCTTCATGAAGGGCCTTCCACGTCAGTTTGCGCCGCTGAAGATTGACTTGAATGCGAAGTTTGCAAACGGAAATCGATTCAGCTATGAGCAAGTGAAGGAAGCCGCCATTGTGTTTGAGACTGGACTCGGTGTCTACGATGATGACAACGACGACGAAGATATCGGTCTTTATGCTAATGGACGATACCACAAGGGTAACCATCCAGCCCAGAAGGGTCGACGAGGAGGTGGTTTCGACCGACCAAGAGGTGGCTTTGGTAGTAGAGATGGCCGGGAGCTTACTTGTTTCAAGTGTCTTAAGCCCGGGCATACTCGGGCTAATTGTCGTGGTAAGATGGCGTGTTTGAATTGCAAGAAACCAGGGCATATCAAACGAGACTGCCCAGATCTCGACGATGAGAATGATGATGACAATGGCTATTTCGGATTTGGATTGATGGCGATCGGTGATAACGGAGATTCCGACAGTGATGATGGTATGCCGGCCTTGATGTGTGATTCCACCGATTCTGATTCTTCCGATGCTGAGAGCAAATTTGATGATGAATTGGATGCTCCACCCGGGTTGCTATCTGGAGGTTTTTCATCGGATTATGAAGTTCAGGGTGGCTCAATCTCAGCTACCGATGAAGATAACTGTGCTACACTCGATGATGATGACACCTTTGCCGAGGATGATGTACTTGTGGATGGATCCGTCACTTCAATCGCTAAAGCTGAATTGGAGAACATAATCAGCGAACATTCGGCGTTTGCATTGCTGGGCGTGGGTGATCTGGTCTTATCTGCTAACGAGCTTGTGGTTGACACAGGTGCCAGCAAGCATGTTGTAGTATTGGAGAATGCTCTGTCTGCTGTGAGACCCTCTAACAAGCGATTGACCGGGCTTGGCAACACTAAGCTGCAAGCAGATGGTGAGGGAAAGTTGCGCGGCTGTCCTGAGACTGGTTTAGCTCTTCTCATTCCTAAGGCGGGTGTTCAACTTTTATCCGTACGACAGCTTGTTAAGAACGGCTGGAAGGCGATGTGCGAGAAGAACGACTGCACATTATTTGATCCGCAGGGTTGTTTGGTGAAAGCAACGGTTAGACAAGGGCTATACATCGTTTCCCTGAGGGATCTGAAGTCACCCGTGAACCGAACACATTCGGGTACAAAGATTATCGATGAAGATAAGGCCCTTGTGGCATCCGATGATAGTGAAGCAGATATGCTCATGTGGCATCATAGACTTGGCCATGTAAGCTTGGAACTGATGAAAGAGACAATGGTTTGCGCAGGAATGGAGAAAGTTACCAGACGTTGGGGTGAGAAGCTTCCCTTCTGTAGAGCTTGCGTGCAAGGCAAGTTGACACGGGCCAGAATTACTCGCAAGTTGGTCCGGTCGAAGGGTAAACGTAAATTTGTGGTTCTAGAAGTTCCGGGATCGAAGCTGTACGTAGATATCTTCGAGACCTCGAAGACACCGTCACACACTGGAAAACAATTCGGTCTCCAGGTTCTTGACGATGCAACGGACCACTACTGGTGTTTGGGCCTGAAGCACAAGAGTGATGCGACTGCTGCAATGCGTCACTTGCTGGACACTGAATTTGCAGTGTTGAAGCGATTCTCGAAGTAGGCTCATAGTAATAGAGGGGGCGAGTTTGTCAACGAGACTTGGAAGTCTATGCTATCAGCAAGAGGCATAAAGCAGAGTTTGACGGCAGCACGTACTCCTGAACATAATGGAAGATGTGAGCGTGCACATCGAACCCTAATCGAGATGTCCCGGGTTCTTCTACTGCAGGCTGGACTAGGCGATGAGTTTTGGCTTGAAGCGGTTACCTATGCTTGTTGGTTGATCAACGTAATGCCACAACGAGGTGGTGCTAAGTCGCGGGCGGAACTATGGTCAGGAGTTAAACCTGATTTGTCGCAGACAACAATTCCTTTTGGTGCGAAAGTATATTTCTTGACCGGAAAACATATCAAGAAATTCGGCAAGAAGGGTCAGGAAGGTATTTTACTAGGTCCTAGCCTTAATACTGTTGGCGGCGGTATGCGAATTTACAACCTAGAGACAAAGCGTGTTGTGAACAGTCGAGATTATCGCCTTGAGCCCACGATTGCCAGTCACGTTGAAAGGGTCAAAGTCAATAATTCCGAGGGTGACGATGATAGTATTGACGATGAAGTAGGAGCAAGTGATGGTAATAGGGATACTTCAGCGTCAGAATCAGATACGGATAGTGATGGAGATGGTCCCATGGATGATGCCGCCGACGATGATGTCACTATGGATGAATCATCTACTGATGGAGGTGATGAATCAGGACCCGGTGAACATCCTGGTTGTGCTCGTCGCCCACTCAATCACCAGAAACGTGATTTACCTGGTAAGCAGACGCCTACGAGAGGTGGCAGGCGATTGAAAACCCGGTATGGATCGTACACGCGACCGAGCCAATGACATGATGTCCCCGCGGATCAGCTCTAAGGCCCGTACGGACTTGGACTCGGAGAGAAAACGTGAACGTCAATCAAGTGGAACCCCACCTCGAAAAGCTTCGAAACTTCGACGAGATCGTAAACGAGATCTTGAAGAATCTAACTTCGGATTTCTGGCCGATGATGAATTGTCCTTCAAAGACTTGACTGGGTCTGCTGATGAGAAGTACTTCCGCGCAACCATGAGAGACGAGCTACGTTCAATGCTGAAGATGAAGGTTTGGAAACTTCAGCAGCGCTGCAAGGCCCGGACAAAGCCTCTGGGACTCAAGTGGGTTCTCACTCTCAAGCGTGATGAAAGCGGCGCAGTTATACGACATAAAGCCCGCCTGTGTGCGAAGGGATTTGCACAACAGTATGGTCGAGATTATGTGGAGACATCGTCACCTGTAGTTACAAAAGAGACTGTGCGTGCATGTTTGGCTATCGCTGCATCTGAGAACTTGGATGTATTGCAGTTCGATGTCAAAACTGCATTTTTGCATGGTAATTTGGAAGAGTACGTCTGCTCGGAGATCCCCACTGGTTTCGTTGAAATAGTTGGTGATCTACTAAGTGATGAGGATCACCAGTTGATTAAGGAGGGTGCTATTTGCGAGCTGAAGAAGAGTATCTATGGACTCAAGCAAGCCGGATTATGTTGGTTTGTACGCTTCAGAGATTTCCTCGTTAATGATGTTGGATTCCGGCCAAGTCTTACGGACCCTTGTCTCTTTATTCGGAAGAACTGCTTTCTGGTACTTTATGTTGATGACGGTTTGATATTTTCGACTTCACGTCGAATGGGGGAGAAGATATTGAAGAAGATCGAGACAGAGTTCGACGTCAAGTCGATGGGGTCTCCACGGTTTTTCCTCGGATGGAAAATTGATATGTCTGAAAGAGGAATTTTCATCTCGCAGCCGGCATATATTGAGAAGCTAGCTCAGAAGTATGGACCATTGAAAAGGGTCAGTACACCTATGAGTACATCTTTCGACGTGAATCGGCCTGGTACATTGGTGCAGGATTCAGACTACCGTGGTATCATAGGTTCCCTTATGTTTGCAGCTGTGGGTACGCGTCCTGATATTGCTTTTGCGACAAGTGTACACCACTCCGACATTTCTCTTCTAGGTTTCGAGCGACAAGGTCTATACTACTTCGAGCTCAGTATTCCTCTCGTAAGTCTACCTAGTTCGCCAGCTCTGTACGAGAAGTTAGATGTAGCCGTCGATTGGGGGCACTCAAGGAACGTCAGCTTCTTTTCGCTCGCTGGGTGACATTGCTTTTCTGCATCCAGCCACTAAATACGACGTACAGATTGCCACCATCATTCGCGACTTCGCTTCGCTGATATACGAATTCATATGGCCGAGTCTATCGGCACCACATGCCGCTCTCCGATTGAGCACTACAAGTTGATGATGGTTGTTCACATGCTCACCCTTATCGGCAATAGCATGAGGGGTCATACCACCATCACCGTACTGTTCCAATTTTATTCACAGTCGCGGATAATACATTACGCTCCTCCAATTGAGCACTACAGTTGACGAGTCCACATGCTCGCCCTTGTCGGCAACTGCATAAAGCGTCATACCATTACCAACTTCTGTGGCAACCAATCCGCAGTCGCGGACATTACATCATGCTCCAATATCACAGAGATTTCAAATATCCTTCGGATCTTCACTGAAAGCGAAACAGAGTTTGTTGGCGAGTTGCAATGAATACATCTCCCGGGCACAGCAAACACGGTCGCCGACGATATCTCACGCCGGGATATACCCACAGCGAGAGAATTGCAACCTAACCTACTCAAAACCCCAATTCCTCTTTCGAATTTTGTACATGTATTGCTCACCCAATACGATGCAGCACGTTGGATTAAAAAAAATGCATGAGACTTTCGTGCACCCAGCTCGCTTCTTCTGTATTTTCCAAGAATACATACTGCACACACACAAAGGGTCATATGAGACCTTCATACACGCCGGGCGCCCTCCAACCAACACAGCAGCACATATCATACAACGACAACATTTATAAATACTAGTTGCCCATCGCCTGATGAACTTTGAAAAAGTACTTGCTGGTAAGTTATCTCGTCATCCGTTCCCCTGGATTCTGTTCGCCAGCTGGATAAATGCCAGAGGCCTCAATCCAACATCATCGACGTGTACATTCCCATATCAGCGCGTTATACCGCAAGAACGGCCTTGCTTTATCGTCCCACCGGCTTGTAGTCCAAACCAAAAAGCTATTCGCCGACGCCGCGTCGTGGTAGGAATAGTAACCTCCAACTGATTAAAGAAACCTTTAACACTGGCAATTATAATACTGCTACTTTCTGTCTACGCAACAAACATGATATTTGAACGGTACAATTTTATACAGCAGTACTCATCAGCATATAGGTGGTAACACGATTAAGAGAATTAACAGTTGACACCGATATCGAAACTTATTCAGAGTTAATTTATATCCACCGAGGCAAAAGCGTGAGAGTATATGATCAATACACCAAATCAACTTGTTTATTTCAAAGACCAGCCTGGATTGAACGACAACTATATATGTTTCCAGACTTCCCTCGAATATGGTCACCAAATGCCCATACCTCGCCCTCATCGATTGACTGATTTGCACCTTCGACGAACTCGATTCCGCCCATCTGCTATAGCGAAATTCCTTATCTAATAATTGTAGTCCTGCATGAATAGCGCAACGAGCGTTCCACTTTTTCATTGATCAAGTTGATAAAATAGAATTTTTCGTAGAGGTATCCCCTCCTACACCTCCGGAACTAAACCACTTAAAACTAGCGGTTCACTAGAACCTACTTTCGTATCTGTTCGACTAGTAAGTCTCACAGTGAGACTGGCATGAGTCAAATTGGAAGAGGCCACCCAGGTCTTTCTAAAAGAAACATATTTTATCTTAATTTTTTCAAACATATTAACCGTAGAATTTTTAAAACTTAGTTTCAGGTTATAGAAGACATCTGCATACATATATGCATTTAAACCAGCGGCCATTCTTTTTGTACTGGCAATCTCATAGCCCTTCACGATGCAGGCATTCATGAGTAAAAAACCATGGCCATTGAACGATGGACTTAGGAGGTGAATCGCATTTATTGGCAGCGCACAGCTATTAAAAGTTTCGCAAACAATTAACATAATTTATCACTACGAATGACTTGTCTAGTATGTCAGCTTCCTACTACCAGTTATCGCAGCTCAAACTCAATGAGCTCTCATCCGGTCAATTTACGGAGGAAACAGCCTAGGTCGGATGTTTTGCCAGACAGCACCTAGAGGTGCCGTCCGCCTCGGGCTATTCCCGATCTAAAAAGGGATCACTGGCAAGAGGCATCAGCAAATTTATTGAAACTCTTTTATTTTATTTCTGTTATTTAAAAGGGGTGATTTGGAGTTTGAAAGAAAAGTGATCACGAGGTCAGACTCAATAACAAACTTTCTGACACTAATTATCGGTCAAAACTCAAAATGACCCGGGAGTCTAGAACTCCAGTATCAACACCCCGTCTACCGAAAGACTACCATACCGTTCAACGAATATATCTTAGAAAAACGGCTAAAAAGATCCCCTTTGATGAGCCTTGGATTTTCTCCAGACAACACCCAAAGGTTTATGTATCTCGATTTAGATAAATCATTGCCGCCCCCGGGCTCGAACAGCAAAAAAAATAAAATACAAACTTTCCCGCGCAAAACTTTCGAGATTTTGTATACAGGAGGGCAAAAACAACTAAATTTAGGTTTTCAATACACACTCGCGAGCCCAAATATTGGAGACCTGTGCAATAAAAGAAATGGAGACACTTAAATTCAGCGGTGGGCTGAAGATGTTGAGGTAAAAATCCGAAAAAGCGGTTTAAATTTAAGGCGTAGGTGCAGGTCGGAAGGTGCAGAGGTGCATATGATGGTATTATTACTGAGCCTTTCACGAGGAGACAGCGGGGCCCAGGCGGCCGAGCCCAGAGGCGAACAATTGCCACAGTATTTCCGGCAATTTTTTGGAAGTCTGTTGGGCCCTCCCGTCTTGTGTGTTCATAAAAAATCAGATCGCATCAGAAGTATGTGTATATATATAAA
>LUCW03002199.1:130000-140000 GCA_001586965.3 Sphaeroforma sirkka | reverse complement strand
GAGAAGACGATCTCGCCAATGTCTCATAAATGATTGTATTCTTCATTTCAATTCTTGTGATGATTCATCTAGAACTGCATATTCACAACAGACGGGTTCAGTCTTCTCTGTCTTTTCGTCAACGAAAAGGGTTAAAGTCGACGGAAATCTCATGCTCGGACGAGAATATCCCTGGGGTAGTATTACTATCACCAACGAGAAGATTAGTGATTTCACCAAACTGAGGAATATGCTAGTGTGCTCACACATGCTAGATCTAATCGACCGTACGAATTTGCTATATGAACAGTTCAGGTAAGTTGACAGAAATTTTTGCACACTTTTACCATCCTACTAAAGACAAATTACCTAGGGCAATACGGGCAGCTGTGTGGTATTGCCAGTCATACTGATACTTCTATGTTTCTGCGTACATTGTGTAGGACTGATGAATTGTTGAAGCTCGGTCTCACGAATACTACGAGTTTGATGTACGAATTCAAGATCAAGGATGATAAATTGCAAGAACAGCTGAAGGCTATTGAGGTACATACGATTGATTTGATGGTATACTGCATAAGTAACCAAATGCTTTCAGAAATGACACTTTTGGAAGTAGTTTTTACGAGCGGTTAATTCTACTGGGGTTCAGCCATTTAAGAAGCCTCGACTTTCAATATATGCATACGATAGATAGGTAGTGTTCATGTATTCATGAAATCGTGTTTCTACTCCCAGGATATGTCACAGAAATTAATATGCAAGGTTGAGAAAGACGCTGTCGCCCAATACGAAGATGCCTACAAGCTATATGAAGACAACCATAGAGTATGTAACTCTTTGATAGTTATGCTCCGTGTCCGTATTGTAGCGTGACTCATCACAGAGCACTGTGAAAATCGTTCACCTTTTTTCATATTTCAACCCTACAGGATTTACTTGCGCGTTTGACCAAAGAGAAAGAGAAAATGCAAGCCTACGAAGTTTTAACCAAGGCTCCTATGAGGGTAGCGCGGACTGGATAATCTATTCCACGCATATTATTATAACTCGGATTTCAAATCAGTTCTTAAGGGGATATCGATGAACAGATATAGAATGAACGGCGAATGGAAAGAGTGACTGGGCTGGCATGTTTGGAAGGAACATCAAACAGCTTACCAAAAAAACCAAATGCTTTGTGTACAAGGTGCCATACAGTAAGATGTCAGTGTTCCGCCAACTCGTGCACGTATAGCGCAAGACTCGAATGTCTGTGGCATAATATCACCTTTATTCACTACTATTAAAATTATGAGCAGCAAATTGGTCGAATATTTTTTTAACTAATTCCCAGTCAAATTGAAATTATGGGACAGCCAAGGCCAACTACACAATGTGTAATTGCATGTACTAAATGTCATACAAACATAGGGACATGCGCAGAAATTCTGATAGTCATATAAGCCCGACTTCACAGTCTTGAGGTCAGGTGCAGTCGTGGAAAAAACCGGCGTTCCTAAACTACAGGGTCCGAATAATACATCAATAGGACGTCACAAAAGCGACACACACTCGCAACTTTGCGTAAAAACGACTTACTTGTACACTAGAAAAGGTACTAGTATATGGACTAATTTGTGGCGATATAAACATTTTAGTACCCAAGTTATTCGAGACTCAATAGAACAGTATGCATCCACGTTATTCGGTATTCTCAACTAGAGCCAAGGGCCTACCGCATTCCCATGGTGGAGGGTGTGGTGTGTTAGGCCGGCAAACAGGCCCTAATTATTTAATCAGATGTAGGGCAGTGACATATGCACGCCTCAATATAAAGTACCGAGCAAGTACCGAGATATATGCATACTTTCATGATTGCGATAATCCAAAGACAGAGAGTAAGAAGAGTGTTAAAGCCTTTTCTGTGGGATATCATATACCATATTCTAGAAGTTGGATTCCGCCATAGGGCGGTAAGTGATCTGGTCAACACACACGTCTGCCGGACTGTCTATGCAATGCACAACCATCGCTGCCGCTGACTTTGGAGTCATGTACTGTGGTCTGCCTTCCAGGCGAATGTTCGTATCTGTAAGTGTACAATTTGTATACAAACAATAGTTTTTCAGATATATGCAGAAGCTTGCCATACTTAGGTGTTTGAAGCTACACCCAGAGATAGCATGCGACGTGCAGCTATTTGCCAAAGATTGAAGGTGCGTCTGCTTAAATAGAGCAATACTTCAAGTTGACGCCTGGCGAGGTACCTTGCATATCGTCAAAATCGCCGAATGGACAGACTTTGTGAGAAAGCAAAACAAACATATGAGCCCTAGCGTATTGACATCACCTCGCGCCACAATTTAAACCATTCGCGCACACTCGACCGGAGTTTATCTTATCACAGGAAGATACATTCATACAACCTAGTGCTTTCGGAAATCGTTGCAAAAATCTGCGCTTCTGTATATGTCGCTTAACACAAGCGAGTGCAGTGCCCTACCTGTTCCTCCAGGGTACACAGCAGTTACTTTCACGCCCACCATTCTCCCTTCTTTGGCCAGGGATCCCGTTAAACCATCCAACGCATACTTACTGGCAGAGTATACACCTACAGAGTGGATTGGGCCAATCGTAAGATAATGGCAGGTTTGATAAATTTGACGGGAGTAAGCGAATACAGTAATAAGAGCATGTTTACGTTACCTTTAGTGAACACGTAAAGCGAGAAACTCCAGCTACCAATATTGAATTCAAATGCAAGACTACGAATCATCACTGAAATAGCGTGATGCCGCCAGTTGGCAATATATGTACAAATCATTAGCGTCCTAACAGCTACTATAGCACACAAGGTGTATACGTGTCCCCGATCAATAAAGTTCCGCTACACACACACATGATATACCAAAGTTCTCCTGCTTGGTGAGAGCGACGGTGGACACAACGTTCAGGATGTGTCCTTCTCCTCGGCTAGTCATATCCTTCATAGCCTCACGACACAGGATGAAGGGGGCTCTCACATTGATGGCAATTAGCAGATCAAAGTTCTCGATGGTTTCATCGCAGATCTTTGTTTTGACGTTATTGTTGGAGTATCCAGCATTATTGACCAATACGTCGACCTTTCCCATTTTAACTACAGCATCTCTGTGTACAAACAATGTCGCGGTTTCAGCGCGTTAGTATTGCTTGGCTCATCTTCCAAGTCGATAAACGAAGTCAAGGATACAGTAGTCAACATGTGAATATCTTAGACACTATTGGTAGTCATATACTGCTGGCAGTGATATATTATTGGTAGTCATATACTGCTAATAGTCATATATTATTGATAATCTTGTACTGCTGGTTGTCATATATTGTTGGTAGTCATATACTGCTCATAGTCATATACTATTGGGAATCATGTACTGCTAGTAGCCATATATTGTTGGTAGTCATATACTGCTGATAGTTATATATTATTGATAATCATGTACTGCTGATAGTCATATATTATTGGTAGTCATATACTGCTCATAGTCATATATTATTGATAATCATGTACTGCTGGTAGTCATATACTGCTCATAGTCATATATTACTGATAATTATGTACTGCTGGTAGTCATATATTATTGGTAGTCATATACTGCTCATAGTCGTATATTACTGATAATCATGTACTGCTGGTAGTCATATATTATTGATAGTCATATACTGCTGATAGTCATATATTATTGATAATTATGTACTGCTGGTAGTCATTCTTATTGGTAGTCATATACTGCTGATAGTCATATATTATTGGTAGTAATGTACTACTGGTAGTCAAATACACAACATTCTGATTTCCTGACAAAGTTGAATAGATATCGCCATGCGCTATATCCAGGAACTTTTTCTTAGTTGAAAACCCACTACACGATCGAGTAGAACATACACACGCTACCACAATCGAATAACTTGACATCTAGAAATACTGAACCACAGCAAACAAAACCCAAACACGCGGTGACGCTGAACATGTACACGATGTGGACGCAAATGTTGATCCGCATGTATACACGCAAATGTATCTCCGAAGTCGAAAGGGGTGGCCTTTGAGTTCAATAGCACGCAAACGGTCCATCTCAATGTTGACAAGGGGTTTACACACCTACGCAATTAAGTCATACAGTTAAGAAACTGTACATCAAAGTACGTTCACATATGCTCATGATATGCAAGTCTTCATCACGAGTGCTTTAGGAAAAAGTAAGGCCCGACTCTGATTGTCACAATTAGTTGACGGCACACACATACACCCCAAGTGAGCACCGCCCTTCACAAAGTAGACCAATAAGTACGTGACCAAACTTGTACGGCAAGCGTACCCCTCCAAATCAGCAGGCAACTGTGACGCTTATTATCTTGATAGCACTAACATGTAAATCTACACATGCACAAAGTAGCATAGTTTCTCCGGACAAACACGTACTTGTAAAGTTGCAGCGTTTCGTCAGCACTGTCTAGTTTGGCTGTGGAGCCTTCACACCCCGTCTCTTGCTTGAGCGCATCCAGTTGCTGCTGATTCCTACCCGTTGCATACACTGGAAATCCCTTGGAACGCAGTTGTACTACGATTTCTGTACATTTATCACGGACGAATATAGATTATCAGATTGCTGACTCCTACCCACACTATACTCATATGCTATCCATAGGTTAGGGGTCTCACTGAGTGTAATTAGATGACAAGACTTTATAAACGGAAACTGTGAGCCCTGCTTGTTCATGGTAGATAAGACAGGCGGTTAACTACCAACCGCTAACAATGTAATATATTTAGCTCATATGTAGCTAGAGGCTGAATGCCTAATACATATACATATACATATACATATAAATATAAATATACATATATATATATGGTATGTAAGAAGGATTGTCTACCCAATTGCTTTGCATACTGCTTGTAAATTTATAGGTGGGTGCCAAAAGTAAGCTTCGCATATTGTCTTGAGATGATAAGCAATGTCTATAAGCGAGCACTCTGCTCTTAGTACGCCGTAGTTAATGCGCCACGGTTTGGCCTCACATGTACGTAAATCAGAGAAGAAAAACTGGTCAGCATCGACAAACAAACGGTGTAAATCACGGATTGAATTTCTACTTCAATGGATTAATTCTGTTCTTATGCCTGTTCCAAATACTACGCATTTCCCAGTATCATCGGTGGCTGTTTATGCACATTCATCCTCAACGCTAGAAATTACGGTAAATCCCCGAAAAAAAACGAACAAGAAACTGATACTACCTAGACTGGCAACCGACAGAGCCACTTTCGAACCTACCCCTCCCTATCCCGGATGTGGCACCTGTGACCAAACACGCACGATCATTCTGCTGCACGGACATAGTATTGAAAAGAAAACAAGTTTCTCTGTTTATTATATCACCAAATCGAGTGGTTATAAATATATGTAATAAATAGCTGTATTTGTGGAGATGACTATGTTGAGCATGTATGATCACATTTTTTTATAGTGGCTAAAACAGTATGTTCCATCACTTTATTTTTATATCAACCTATTTGGCTAAATTTAGGTTGTTATGGTTTATTGAGCTTTTATTTTTGAATATTCGTTGGCGGAGACCATCTATCCAGACTTAATATTCAACATTATACAACTCGCTCTAGCACTGCTATCGTATCAAGACTCTTTCTTGCCCGAGAATGGTCTCGAGTCGACAAGGTCACTGGTGGAAACACTGAATACATCGCACACGTGCACTACAAACCGATCACAAGCCTGCTGACTAGGCGCCATCTGATATCTTAGAAGGTTTATAAGACAGCCCTGGGGTATAGAAAGCTGTTAGTTACTAACAGTGAGAGCAACCTCAAAAATATCTCTCACCAGAAATAATATTGTTGGTTACTAACGGTGAAAGCAACCCCAAACACATAAATACTGTCACGTAGCAGTTTATATTTTATTAACAAATATCAGGTATTCTACTTCTATACTGTGAATACGAAACTGCATCAATACCCTTTTCTAGTGCAGCATAAAGAGGCCGCATGAATACTAATAATATGATTCGAGTAGGTTTGACATGTACTAGAACAGTTCGATGGCGTATGTCATGCCCGATCGCCGTGGTTATATAACGTAACACTGCAGGTGGACCGGGTAAATTCACGACGTCATCCCTTTATATAGTAGGTCCAGCTGTGGATACACATCCTAATTTTCGTTGATGCATGTAAGTTACGTCTCGTTCTCTCCAAGCTGTAAAGCACAAAATATTTGAAGACGATGGTGATAGTCATATTAACTGTACTGAAAACTCGCTGCACCCAGTATGCGAGCTTAACCATCGTAAGCATAACTTAGACAAGATCTACTGATATATTGAATTGAGACGTCAATGTGGTTATTGCAGTGTAGTTGCTACCGTTTTTTACTTCATCGAAGCGGGCTGCGCTGCAATCCAGTAGACGCTTCTTCGTAAGTTGGTAAATATACAGTCATCATTAATGGGGTCCAGCCCAAACAATGATTGACTTAAGGCATAGTAAACGTGTGCTTCACATCTCAGAGAGTGATAGCTTACTCCCTGTGTACTGTCAGCACAGTTTGTATCAAAAATTGGGTAAGCCAGTGTATTGAGTCATACGGATCAGCTGATCAGTTGATGGTTGATATCTGGATGTTTATCATCGAAATACCGCTCGGCACACGGGACACGACCGGCAACGCTTCGCCCACAGCTATTTACATGCAATACAAGTTGTGTAAGAAAAAGTTAACGAAAAGTATTTTAGAAGGAATAGAGTTTGAGAAAAAAGACCGAAAATAACACTGGTTAGACCACTCAGCCCATCGTGATATTCATTAGTATCTTTTATGTATTGCTAAACATGAGCTTTGTTTATTTTGAATTTCGCCGAAGGCATACCTGTAAACATTCTTTGTGGAAATATGGCGCGTGTTGGCAACTAAGCCGGTAAACAGTTGGACGTTTTCTGCCCTGAAATGGCTCGAAGCAAATCGCACATTCCGATTGTCCCCTATATATAAGGATGTGAGCTCTAATCAAAGTCGGCATACTAACTATATAAACATCAGTGACCGGCGCCACACGGGTCCTGGATAATAGTGAGCTCTATCTAGGAAGAACATACTACGGGCAAGCCACCCCAGGCGAATTATATTTATCGTGCGCAGACTGAGTACTGACTGTCTACAGGACGTACAATAAGTTTGAAAACATCAGCACCTTAGGCGATACATCGATTTTAAAATTAAGAGATGTTCCACACGATCAATCGCGGGACTGTTATTGAACTTACGTCATTGCACAAGCAGAGAGATTACTTCGATCGACAGGAGTACTTGGTACTTTAGAAGATTCGGCTGTCTTCATTGAGAGCACAGATAATGCTCTCTTGAGCTTTCCAAACGGCGAACTGAGACTAAGATCATATATGCGTGCAGATGCATACGTGTATACATCACAGACATGAATGATCACAAGGGTGGATGTGTATATATATACACATACGAAAATACAAATACAAGCATATATAGAGAGGAAAAAAGACCAAAATAGACCGCCTAAGTTCAATGGGCGGCGAACTTGAACATGCCGTAGAATATCCACCGACATTCAAGGGCAAGTACATATACAATCACAGCAAAAATAAATTCGTATACAGAAGAGCAACACGACGGACACAGCAAATAAAAAAAAAAAAAAGATCACATATGTGTCAGATATCGAAAGGACATAAGATATATATATATATATATATATATATATATATATATTATATATATTATATATATATATATATATATATATATTATATATATATATATATATATATATATATATTATATATATATAATAATATATTATTAGCATATATATATATATATATATATATATTATATACATATATTATGTATATATATATTATATTGTGTATATGTTATAGGATATATATATATGTTATATATATATATATATAATATATATTATACATTATATATGGTTATATGATATTATGGCTAATATATATGCATATATATATATATATAATATATATATATACATATATTATATTATATATATATAATAATATAATATATAATAATATATACACATGCATATATTGGCATTATTATTATTATATTATTATATTATATATGCATATATATATATAATACATAATACATATACATACATATGCCACCACATCATACACATACATGCATCACGCACACATGTAATACATGCACACACACGCACACAATACATATGTATATATATATATATATATATATACATTATGCATGCATGCATACATGCGTGCATGCGTGCGTACATGATTACATACGTTGATGCATGCATGCACATGCATTACATATTATACACACACACCATACATACATACATACGTACATACGTACATACATATACATATTATATGCATTATGCATATTATATATATATATATATATATATATATATGTATACGCATACATCAATATCAATACACACACACGTGTACACACACAACACACACACACACACACACACACATTCGCAGAAATAGACACACACACAACACACACGCGTGTACACACACACGTGCACACACAACACACATTCGCAGAATAGAAATAGATTATTGATATACACACACACACACACACATATATATATATATATATAGTGTGTGTGTGTGTGTGCTGAGAGAGAAAGAGAGAAGAGAGAAAGAAAGGAAGCGAAAGAGAGAGAGAAAGGAAGAGAGAGAGAAGGAGAGAGAGAGAGAGAGAGAGTCAGGGATTAAAAGAAGCGAACTACATTTCAACCGTAGAAGACTGTACTGTGTCAACCTGAGGTTCAGAAAATGTCCACATAATCATAGCGAACGCACAAAAGTGTCTATATGGTAGAGGAGTATACAACTCTTACGAGGATAATACATATGCCGAAAGGCTACCTCTTGTACTCTTGAGGCACTGCGTATTAGTATCGGTCTCACATGCCACAAAACTAAGATCACTTGTACATCGCAACAGCTATAAAAGTTGTAGCAACGACACAATAACACACCAGCCACAGCTAGCAGCACTGCCTTGCACCAAAGGTTGATATGTTCCAAGTTGTGGCATCCTCGAGTATTAAAAAAGCTATTAGTATAACTTGCATTTGTCAAAATGTTTTCTTATTGTAGACAGTCAACACAGCCATATAGGTATAAATCAAAACGATATTTCATATTCTAATTTGCAACTTCTATTCCAACCCTTCCGAAGCTACGATATCGACGCATTGGATGACGTATTTGTGAATTTGTTGATGTCACCCTTCATCATCAAATTTGATATTGGCCGCGCTTTCTCTCTTGTTTGAATGATATTTGTGCAACAGTTTTCATTGGAACAGTATTTTCGGTGCATGTTGATTGTTGACCCCCCAATGAGTCAATGACAATCTCCCATATCATAAAAATATTATGTGGAAAGACAACTCACAACACCTTTTTATAAATATAAATATCGTTTTTCTCTTTAGCCAATAAAATCAATCAATTTTCGGGGGTTTCACTTTTCACTCTGGGGAGAAGTATAACTACAAATATTTATAAAAACCAGAATGAACTATAGAAAAAAGCTTAATTACTCAGTAAAAAACCTTGTGTGTATTGGCTTCATACATATATACGTAGTCTTCTAGACAGTCTGACATAAACCTCTAAAACCCCAGTTTACTACACTTTAGTCAACCACTTAATACCACATAAACTTCAAAAAACAATTTTTAGGAATGGTTTTAGGAATGAAACTTTTTAGCCAAAATTTACGCAAAAAGGGTTTTAGTCATAGAATTTAGGCAAAAAGGGTTTTAGTCATAGGTTTTAGGCATACTGGGTTTTATTCTCAATTTTTAGGTAGAATGGGTTTTAAACATAGCTTTAGACAGGGATTTTACCGTTTTAGTCATAATTTTTAGACATAATAAGGGTACATAGTACATAGTACATACTACGTAGTTA
>LUCW03002199.1:72500-125000 GCA_001586965.3 Sphaeroforma sirkka | reverse complement strand
ATCTAAATATCTAAATATCTATATATCTATATCTATATCTCTTAATATCTTTAATATCTTAACATATCTTAATATCTTTAATATCTTAATATCTTAATATCTTAAATATTCAAATATCTTTAAAATATCTAAATATCTAAATATCTAAATATCTAAATATCTAAAATATCTAATTATCTAATTATTCTAATTATCTAAATATCTAAATATCTAAATATCTAAATATCTAAATATCTAAATATCTAAATATCTAAATATCTAAATATCTAAATATCTAAATATCTATATATAGAGATATCTATATATCTATATCTATATATCTATATATCTATATATCTTGTATATCCATATATCCATATATCATCATATATATCTATATATTCATATATATTCATATATATATATATATATTATATATATATATATATATATATATTTATATATGCATATGCAAATATACAAAAGTTGTTATATATATATATATATTATTATATATATGTATATTATATATATATTGCTGTTATACATACATATATATATATATATATATATATATTATTATATATTATATATATATATTATATATATATTATTATTATATTACATTATTATTATATATATTATATATATAGAGTTATATATATATATATATATATATATATTATTATTACATATATATATATATATATATACATATATATATGTTAATACATGTTAATGCAAAGTTGTTATAGAGACATATAAATAGTGTAAATATTTATTTTAGAAAAAAATTTAAATTTAGAGGGCTATTGGTTTTAAAAAATAATGACAGTGTTATATTTTATTTTAGTAATTTTATTTATTTTTTTATGTCCATGTAGGCGTTTTGGTAGTGTATTTTATCGAAAACATTAAAATACATATTTTTAGTGTTACTCAAGTGCCCTAAAAACTGTTGATTTTACTGAAATTAAAATTTTATGTTTTATGATGTAGTATAGAATTTCTAGCTGGTGTCTTCGGTTTTTTACGTTTATGCATAGTGATGGAGTATTTGTCTTCTCAGACATTTGTACCCACAATATAGTATAGCCAGCGAGCACAATTTACAGCAAATTATCACCAGCTGATTGGTGGAAAGTAATCAAAATCTGTTTTAGATTGATATTCGACAGAGTCCAATGCACCCGAAATCTGCGGCAAACATATTTTCAGCCATCGAAATTGCAAGAATTCATAGCTCATTAATTCAGCTTACCCAACAATATACCCCTTGCCATCTATTGCCCGGCAACTCGAATTTGAAGTACTTTTCATCACACATATTATACATCAGACTAAAAACCTATAAAGGCAGTCCATATGTCATCCAGGTACTTAGTCCACCATCGAGCATTTGAAGACAACTGAAAGATACATACACACATTTTCACATCATGACTGCCACCGCTCATTATATTTGGTCGTTATACGCACCGTGCCTATCACCATCCCCAACAGCACACAATGACTCCACAGGGTCCGCAGCTCCAGCTATAGAGTTACCTTCTGAGCTTAGGGAGGAAGAGCACCAGATCATGTCACAGGGTGTACCAGCATTTCATGTGAGTCATGACATCATTTCAATGACATCCTCCACGTCTACTTTAGACTCTGGTAGTTGCGAAACATTGGATAGATACTTTCAAGGAACGGGTCAGGACGATTTGTCGCTGCGCTTTAGACATGTGAATCAGGTGCAATCGGGTACCACTGCGAACATATACAGATCAGTAGATGTGAGTAATCCTGACCAATACGTCGCATGTAAAGTGTTGAAAAAGTCAATGGCCTCCACCAGAAGGTTCCGCAAAGAAGAGTTTCTGCACCGACTCGTATCATCTCATCCCAATATTGTAGACCTTCATGGTACATACGAATCCCAGGGAGAGCTAACATTCGTACAGGTATGTTTCTCATATTTTATTATCGAATTTACACCCCAAGGACGTTCGGGCCGTTTGAAATATATCTGCTAGTTGAACCATCTGTTATCAATAATTGATGAAATTTGTCTCTATACACTCAATAGGAATTCTGTAGTCGCGGAGAACTTCTGGACTCTATTCCCCTCGATCAAGGATTACCAGAACAACACGTGATCTACTACTTTGCCCAAATCATGGCAGCTGTAGAGTTTATGCACTCAGTGAACGTCGCGCACCGCGATATAAAGCCAGAAAACATAGTGCTGACGGAGGACTATACCGTCAAGGTGGTAGACTTTGGAGAAGCACTGGATACAACTCGCACCTTTAACGTAGGATTGGCTGGTACAATTCCCTACATATCGCCAGAAATATTAGATACACACAGTCGCGGAGAAAGTTTAACACATACAGACTTCAAATCCGCCGATGTCTGGTCGACTGGAGTGGTGCTGTTCGGTATGTTAACTGGCAGGTTTCCGTGGAACACAGCCACAATGGATAATTCTGAATTTAGGTTACATACACAAGGTATGCACAGTCCAAGGGAAGCCCAACGCTGGGGTAAATTCTCCCCTGCTGTGCACGCACTTGTTAATGGACTCCTGGCAGTAGACGTATCTAGGAGGTGGACTGCAAAGTACGCACAACAATATATAGCCCTCACCTGGCCTTCAGTGGCAGGTGTGAAGCTTGAGCTTTAGAACAGATTATAGAAAAGTGCTGTATGCTCTCTTGTGTTGAACACAAGTAGCTCAAGATTACCGGGTAGCGTATTTACCGATTTATAGTAAATACTTCCTTGAGAAATAAAATCACGCTTCAACGGTAAAATGTTTGCAACTTGACCAATGAAAATCCACCCTACCATTAATCACCAGTTCACCACAGATATTTCTCAAAAAGGGTTCTGTCTTCGAAATATTTCACGATTCTTATTAATTCACAAGAAGCAAGAAGTGGACTGGAATCATATCTCGAAGAGGCAGAGCCAAAGGGCGATGGACTATTTGAATGAAAGGATACGACTTACAGTGTAGATGTGATCAAAGGAATGAAGGGCCCAGGAGTGGTCCATCACTTGCTAAATTAAGGTACATGTCGTCTACAACACTGCAAAGCGATCACACATTGACTCCTCATGCACACATATAGTGTGTCCAAAGCGGGCGTTTCACTTGATCACTGGTTGACCTTGATTGACCACCAAAATACAGTTGCGTCGGAATTCGATGTTGAAGTTTAAATGCGAGTAGGCACAGATGTATGCACATGGACACACTTGCTTATCGATACGTAGCGTAAATCAAAACTACACACTAGACCATGCCCTAGGAGTACACACACGACTATACTATGTTATAAATGCATGCATGGTAGTACATACTAATATATGGATTATTCGTCAACTCACCTTAATTCCTATTGTAACTAATATATGATCATTCTTCAACTCACCTTAATTCCTATTGTATATATATGCAATACAAACACAACGAGAATCTATGGCAACTCTGTCTGCAAAGAGACGCAATCAACTGCATACATCGAAAGTGATGTTAGCACAGAGCAATGTGTATTACTTTGTATGGTTAATATACACGATGCGCAATTCCGAATCCCTAGGCCGGATATTTCTACAGCAATGTGAGCCGGAACTTTTGCCTGAGATTATTATAATTTATTTAAAGTAGCACCTAGTTACGACATAATTACGTTTCCTACCATTGTGATCCATAATTTAGGTTGTAGTAGTCCGTGCTCGTATCGAGAAATTATTGGGATTGTCGGCATGCATACAGTAGCATCGTAAGAGCGTGTGTAAGTTTGGTGAATACACATCAGTCCCCACACGTGTTAGACTTCCAGTATACCGCCAATTGTTACAACCTCTGACAATCACTGCTTTCGGTCTCGTGCACTTGATTTGTTTGCTGGTAGGATTTTACACTTCAACCATGACAGCTATCCAAAGGGATGTTATTTTTATCCGTCAATACTATGGGATGTTCTAGCTTTTTGTTTATACTAAATATATACGATATTATCAAATATCCCAGATGCCAATTGGAAGCCCAGAAGAAGCACATCGGCAGTAGTAGATATGTGACAAACATTCTTACGTCATTTCCTAGCGCTTTTCATTACTGCGTAGTATTGCACAATCAAGTAAAAATAATCGAATAGCGTTCTTTGGGTGTTGAAGTTTAAAGAAGATACTCCACACTTTCGTAGGTACCCGTATTGTATATGCTTGCAACTATAATCAAATTACATTGATTCCTCCTAACTGATAAATAAATTACATTGATTGCTCCTCTTAATCATGTACTTCCCAAATATAACGTTGACATACCACACCTACTCTAGCTTAGAAATAGATATGAGGACAGCAAATAGTAATGCGATCCTACGAAAATGAATACAAACCTATAAACTTTGATTGCTAGTTTGAGTTGGTCCAGGTCTAATCGCTAAATGCAAATTGTAACCCAAAGTTCTAGTTTTAATTTTCACGGATAACTATCCGGCCCTATCACACTAGTATATCTAGATCCAAACTATTGATGCTTGAAGCAATTATGCTCGTTCTATAGAGCTGCTCAATCTCTTATTCAACACATTAGTGTCTGGGATCCAGTGATACATCCTATACATTTACATTCATTGAGCCTATGTGTCGGTCTCATACTATCAGCCTTCTCGTGCACTTCACAGACAGTTTGAAACAGCAGGATGCTGTACAATTCGGTTGAAAAGGTGGTGCATCGGCAGGGTGGTGCTATTGCTATCTACCAAGTGTCAGATGCGCACGAACCGCTGACTGTGACTTACAGTGAACTGCTGGTGCTCGCAGAATACTTCGGCACCCGCTTGCACCTACGTCTGACAGCCAAGCAACACAATGCTGAAGTTGGGACTGGCAGTGGCACCAGGCAGCCAAACGTACAGCACGCAGGTGCAAGGGGGCAAGGAAGTGTAGGCAAGGACGAGCACAAATACACACACCTACCTGCACACTCGAATCGAGGGCCTGATGAGGCGGAGGATGAACACATGGATGTGCAGCCATATGTTATTCTGTGTGGACTATATGGTATACAATTGGTGGTGGCAACACTGGCCGTTTTGTGGGCGGGAGGTGTTGTAGTGCCACTTGACCCAGATTTGCCAGACGTAAGACGCTACATGATCCAAGGACAAACACGTGCCGGTGTATATATCACAACTCAAGATATTCAGGACAGTTTACTGCTCAGACAAAGTAGCACAGTACCATCTGCAAGCAGTGCACAGATCCAGTGCGTAGTGGTAAGCCTATCGGAGGTGCGCAAAATCTTGAAACGGGAAGCTGCTGGGGAGGAGTTCAGCGTAGAGGTATCTACACACAATCCCAGTACACGCCCACACGCACGGCCGGCCGTACGTACTGGAAAGCCGCTATCACACGTAATCTACACATCTGGGAGCACGGGCATACCAAAAGGCGTGGTGTGCTCTCAGGAAGCCATTCACAAGTTCAGCACAGAGAGTGCCATGGTATTGGGAATAGCTGAAAGCTCACGTGTGCTTCTCACCAGCAACCCAACATGGGACCCGTCTGTAGGCGATATCTTCACCACGCTGTTAGCAGGTGGCATACTGTGCACGGCGGGACGAGCGATGATTGTGCACAATCTCAGAAGGTATGTGAGACTAGGCGTGTGCAAGAGGATTGTATCTGCTCTATGTAGTAATACCTGACCATGCGCGCCGATTTGGTTTGCAAGTGTTTGCAAACGATTGGATCTGTAATGTAGGTTTGCGCGGATATGTGTGCATCTGCTTATGTCGTTGGAACCCTTTTTTTTTCCGGCGTAATAGTCTTCTAGTCTGTCTCCGCTGGATGAACGTCGAGTCCTTTCGCATATTATTCACATTTTGCCTATATACTTGTTTGTGTTAGTTTGTGTGCAGAAGTGCAAGCAATCCGACGATTGATTCGCCACTTAGACTCTCTTCGCTTGGCCCTGATTGGAAGTAATGTATGCTTGCTTGTTGGTGTAAATAAACTGCTTTGTTGTTCTGACAGTGGTTCCTGCAAATTACGCGGGGTTGTTTCTCGCACCAAATGTCACGTGTGATTTATTTCAAAATTCTGTGTCTTTGAGGTCCATTTTAGATGAAGGCTATCTGTTCCCATAGATGTATTTTATCCTGTTTATTACGAGTATCTGATGAAATACTTTAGGCGATAGTCGGCTCGAAAGTGTTGTAGAGCTAGTCTGATCGTGAATAGAATCGGTTGAATCTTCATTATTGTCAAGGTATATTAGGATCTCTGGGCTGTTAGCATTGAACATACAGGGAGCCAAGAGCTGGCAGTAGATACACATAGGCCGTGAATACAAGAGATAGCGGAGAGACAGGAGAACACATCGAATCAACGCTAGATCGCCCATAAATTTCACGTAGATAATTCCCGCTGCTTGTTAGAATTCTATGAGATGGCAGCCAGGCATTTCTAAAAATTGTCTGTACGTCGTCAGATATCTTTACGGTATTTCATTGAGATTTAGGATCCAGTAAAAAACATACATAGGTCAATTTAACTTCCGGCGTTACAAGTGGACTGGAAAAGTTTGTTTAAATACAATACAGTACATAATATTCGAGTTTTGGTAGCAACAGTACCGTTTGCTGTTTTAAGTCTATCATGAAACTTTTCGTTGCATGTTTTGTCACTGATACTGCTTAGGCGCTTAATTGCAAGTTGTTCTCCAATCTCATCACTTGCTTGCCAGTATAAACCATCAAGTAGTGATATTCTACTTGTTGATGTTAGCGATAGCGACAATGGTGTAGTCAAATGAGCTATCTGGTTTCAGACTATTGTACTTATCACCACAGATGATCGCCTTCAAACTGTCAGAATGCTGTAGTACATAGGCTCAAGTGAGTTTATACTTTTTCACTCGTTGTACAGCGCTATTCATAAATCGCAAGCGACCCATTTGTTCTGCACGCCGTCTCACTGGGCATTGGTGGGTGCGCATCCGGGTGATTTGCCGAGCGTGCAAGTCTTGAGCTTAGGAGGAGAACGCATTCCTGCCGACATGGTGTCTGCTTGGTGCAAAACAGAGGTAGGCCTTTTGTCTAGAAGTGGTCGTGAGCTCAAGTATTTCACAGTCTGTGGGGTTGTGCATGTGATACAGTCTATATGCACACGCCGAACAGTGTACGTGCATATCTAGTGAGCTGAGCTTGTCACACGTAGCATCGTGTGTGAATTGCCAAATATGTGGAGAGATGAAAATGAATTTGCGAGATTAAATATCGAGTTTACAAAAGTATTGAAGACAGCAGGAGAGTAAAGGATTTGATTCAAATAATGTGATTTATGTTGCATCGAGTGCGTGACAACTACAACTTTAGCTGGGTACCTCAGAGGGGTGACGATATTCATTCCAGGTTACCAATTTAGCATTGATGATGGAACACTGAGCTGTGGTTTTATCGTGTACGCAGCATTTGTAGCTGTGGTCGATTGGCGTGTCCTTTATAAATGGGATTGCAGCAATCAAACAAAATGTATCAAAAACATCTTGATATATGTCTTCAATACTGCTGCACGAGCCATAGCTAGGCTCTCTGCAGTTTATCTATGCGCAACAGGTGCTGGAAAAAGAAAGACAATATTGGACAGATGTTTAATTTGTATTGTGTGTGGAATGCAATTGTCTTCAACTACAAAACGCACTGTCCCGACGTTGCAATTCGTGTTGCACTAGTCAATGACTTTTATTTAGCATCCACTCTTACGTGTGAGATCCTGAGCAGTATTCTACATAGTGCATTCTCTACGCTAGTTGATATCGTTCAAGGAACATTCACTCCTACGTGTGAAAAACTGAACAGTATTTTACACAGCAAATCCTCTACGGGTGCTTCCTACTACGTAAGCGAATGTATATAGAACCTGCTTCACAACGAGCAATAACATTCCATGAAAGCCAGCTCATGAACTCGCGTATAATCATCAAAGTTAGCTTTGTATAGAGAGCTCGTTTAAGGTCAACATATCTCTGGCATGATGCTGATGTAGTTGCAGCTTGCTATCGGTTCATTTATTCTCACACATGGCAACCCCTATGTGCTGGCTTAGCACTATTTCTGCGCCTCTCATGTAATATTCTCATTGTGTTGATTGCAGGCGAACACACAAGGCTTGAGAATGTACAATGTCTACGGCACAACCGAGGGCACAGTGTATCAGACATGGTCCGAACTCCACTCAGACAAGCCAATGAACATCATTGGGCGCCCACTGAACGGTGTGCATGCGCTGGTGGTATCACCACATTCGCGCATGTGTGCTTGTTCAGGAGCGTGTAGCGATGCTGTCGTGAAAGACGCTAGAACCACTACAGACGGTGTTTGCAATACATGCGGCGGTTATAACGAGATAGGCGACCTTCTAAAGGATTTGGGAATTGATGTGGTGGGTGAGATAGTGCTGGGCGGGACACAAACCTCTGAAGGATATCATGGAGACCCTGCACTCACCAGGTAAGTATATATATATATGCATGTATGCAGTCTGTAGAGTCTGTTTATAAGAATCGAATCAGCACGCTTGTTCACCTTAATATGCTCGAAAGCCTATATATGGATTAATACACATGCTCGCACACAGGTCTGCATGAGCAATTGTAATGTGCAGCAACGGACTGTCGTTGTGATACAAGCAAACGTCAAATAACAGAGCTGTCAGGTTTTCTGAAGTCTTAGAAGCCGGGAATGCCAATTACGGCAGTTTGCATTTGAAAACGGGCTTGGAGCAATTATATTCTGTTTGTGCCTCCATTGAACATTTCATTCTTTACACATCCATGTGAAATTTTGCCGTGGTCATCTCCAAAGTGCACACACCATAAATTGTGTTCGATTAGATTGAGGTTGCGAGTCTTATAGAGATTCGGTCACAGCATATGCCGAACCGACCAGACCACACTGCTGCAGTACGCGTGCATGACCTTGATCTCTGCTTCCTTTCTCGATACACGTAATCACCAAACTCTGTATGGTTTTCTTTTGATACACTGCTAGATAGTTTTATGTACATTGGATTCTTTGCTGCATTCGGTCACAGCAAACATATGCCGAACCGACCAGACCACACTGCTGCAGTACGCGTGCATGACCTTGATCTCTGTTTCCTTTATCGATACACGTAATCACCAAACTCTGTATGGCTTTTCTTTTGATACACTGCTAGATAGTTTAATGTACATTGTATTCTTTACTGCATGCAGAGGGAGATACATCACCTTCAATGGTGTTCAGTATTTCCGTACGGGAGATCTTGGTATGCGACAATTAGATGGCGAATTGAAAGTCTTAGGCCGTTTGGACACACAGGTATGGTAGATAACAACGTACTAGTGCCACGTTAAGGTCGTTTGGCATGAATGTACTATGAAGTAGAGCATTGCTAACCAGACGTGTACTATATTTGACACACAGTGCATGTGATTTTGATTAAGCCGCATAGTTCGAAAAGTGCTCACGAAACTCGCGTAAGATACCGTATCATAAGACTAGTTGTGCCGTTTTACTGTCCGGGTTTAATTGCTGGGAAAGATTCACAGCTCTGTGACATGCATATTGGTGCTCAGGTAGTGCCGTCGTCAGCCTTTTTATTGAATACAATGATGTGGGCCTGTAGGTTCTCTCTTTGTATGGTCAACTCTATATCAGTTCTATGTGAGGCTGCTGGACAGGTCATGGTCTCAACTTGCCAGGTATCAACAACTAGAGGCTGATTTACTCATTGTGTTGTTACATACTAGTAGGTAAAAGTCCGCGGTCGGCGTGTTGATCTCGGTGATATTGAGAGTGCCATCACAACCAGTGGCTGTGTGGAACGTGTGGCAGTTGTTGTTTGTGACAACAACCGAGGGAAGGACTACAGAATCAATAGCGACAACGCCTGCAGCACTCATCCACAGAATACTTCCGATCAGCTTAGCGGTAGCGGCGTATCTGAGAGTGTCCACAGTGCGGACAGCTCAAGCGCGCAGTCACAACGCTTGGTGGCGCTTATAGTTCTCAAGGAAGGTATCAGATGTGTAGACAGCAGCATGTCAGAAGAGAGGAATAACATCGGACACAGTGTAGGTGGTACTAACAGGGTAAGTGGTATTCGACCTCGTGAGTTTGCTGATTGGCGGGCGAGTTTAGAAACAGCCTTGCACATACATTGTCGGCTGCACTTGCCCGATTATCAAGTGCCCGTTCTATTTATAGACTTAGCGAGTATGCCCCTCCTGGCCAATAGGAAGCTCAATCGTAGTGTACTCAAAGAAATGGCGGAAGAGAATTTATTCAATGCTCGGAGAATATCTCATACCAGCGGACACAATGGCGAAGAAGATGCACAACTGAATGCGGATGCCAATAGTGACCACTATCAGAGCGAGGGCGGAGAGATCAGTGTTAGGCACACAGTTAACCGCCAACCAGATGAATCTGGACGTGTGCGAGATGGAGAAAATGAGCACCTGCATGAACACAAGCTATACGTCGACGGGAGCGATAACGAACATCAGGCACACACAGACGTAAATAATTCAACACAGATTCACGGGGTAAGCGTAGCCATCAAGCAGCTGGAGCTAGAGCCATATGTTGATATCGAACGGCTCGTGCTGGGTGAGGATGAAGAAGGGTTCGAGGAAACGCACGCTAGCCTCGAGCAGAACGATGCGTATGTGCGCCAAAGAGGTGCGGGGAAGTTGGAAGGCGAGATGGAGCACTTTGTGGCGCGTATTTGGATGCGGGTGCTTGGTCTGGGGGATGCTCCCCCGTACGAGACGGATGACGCAGTTGAATTGAACGGCGGTGGTGTGCGTGAGGGTGCAAATGTACGCACACACACACGTAACGATGAAGCAGAATCAGGGGTCAATCTGGAGGATAGGTCAGATTTGAGTGCGAAGATTCGAACCCGAGACAACAATCGAGGTGTGCTTCTGATAGGCCCTTTGACACATTTTTTCAATAGCGGTGGTGATAGTTTGAGAGCCATTCAGATGTTACAAGCGATACGAGATGAGATTGCAAGCCTGGGGAATCCTGATGCCAATACAACCAACAATAACAAAAATAATATTACCTACACAAATTTAATTTCGGGTGCTGGAGCGCGGTCAGACATTGGAAATACACAGACTGATGCAAGCAAAATCTTTAGTACACCACCACAGTGTAGCTTGCAAGACACTGATGAATCGAGTGCTACATCTACGGTATCAGAAGAAACAACTGAGACAGCCAAGCAAAGCCAGAACAGCACGCAGCAAAACACTAGTATGGATTCAACAATGAACACACAGCCAAGCACCACTACACACCTGACCATGAGTGACGAAACAGCGAGAGGACTTCTTTGCGGCTTGCACAAGAATCCGCGCCTCAGAGACTTTGTGGTCATGCTGCGCGTTGCCATGACAACGGCGCCTGATGTAACGGCGAATTATACCGCTGGTCTAAATTTTGTTGAGGTGATGGATATGGAGGACGACAATGACGAGCTGTCGAAGCGTGGAGGTAAGCAGCTCATTGAGTACGTGTACATCTAGAAGACTAATATTACTTGTTGATCATCAATGTCATTCGTGCAACTCATCTGTACACCTACCATATCATCATATCTTCTGTGTGATTGTGATGGGCCGCATAAGACTGACGGAACATCATTAGTCCTCACACTCAGGCTAATTCACCTTAGGTTTGGTCAGCAATACTCGATATATGTACTCATTGTTGCTTTTGTTCTTCCCTAGTCTGATCTCAGCCGTGTAGCCTTCCAGTTGTCGTCGTAAACTACGATTGTTATATAGAATCTGTACTACGCCTACGACCCCTTTTAATCCCTGCAAGCATACCTGATTCCCTTCATACCAAAATCTATTCTACATAGTTTCACCTGTAACAAGATGTACAGTTTTTAACGAAAGTGACTTCCTTTGTATCGTCGCCATCCAACAGACGGGAAGCCGTATACAGATTCGGAACTATTCTCTGACTCCGCGGTGCTGCGTGACGAAGGTATCAGCTCTCTGTGCAGAGCCGCGCGTATGGGTTGTATCCCAATAGTCGAGTGTCTGCTGAAAACCAAGCAAGTACCTGTCGACGGGTGGACGTCTCGGACGTGCAAGCGGATGAGTCCTCTGTTACAGGCTATTGTGACGGAAAGTTCGGTACCTTCCGCAGCGGCTTCTGAGGTCCAGGAATCACCCACAACCAACACCACAGACACTGAACAAACCAGGACCAGTCTACGAGACGAGAATAGCTGTCTCCAGGGTATTAGAATGACATGTGCGAACACAGGGGAGCAAACAGCTGCTGGTGATAATTCGAGTAGCGCAGAAGAGACTCGATCGGATAAAGAAGCTCTTCTCAGTATTCTGTTGCGTCATGGTGCGAACCCTTGGCTGATTAACGGTCGGGGAGCAAATGCATTACATCTGGCGGCCAAATCCGGGCCAAAATCTCTAAATGTTCTACTGAGATACCTCTTCAATGATACTTCTTCACACCAACGCCCGTTGAGAACCATGTTCATGCACAGGGATCAGTATGCATGGACCTGTCTGCATTACGCAGCATGGGGCGGGCACGTGGAGTGCGTGCGTATGCTACTCGAAACTGCGGAGAAGTGTAGTAGGGCTGTACCTCTGAAAAGGGGGCCTGGTATAGAGACACTGACCAAAGAAAGGAAAGCAGGCATTGCACAGCGAGACCTACACACACATACTGAAGCAGACGCCCATTTACAAACACGTACAGGTGAAAATACCTCCGAACATTCGGCCGTACACAAGGGAAGGTCTATCATAACACCATCAGACGCTCACGACAACGTACATAGTACCAACGGACACTCTATGTGCCAAGGCGCGGAAAGGACTGAAGCACAAGAGCTGACCGCATTGCTGTGTGCTAAAGACCGGTGGGGCCGCACGGCAATCGCATGGGCAGTGTACCGCAATTGGATACCGGTAATTACGATATTGGCCAATCAGCACCATCTCGGGAAATCCTGGGACCTACGCCCGCCGCAAGAAGCTCGCCAGCGAAGGTGAGTGATTTTAAACGTAACATTAGTTTGTGTATATCTCGCCCCGTTGTTCATTACGTGGGCATAGCTAAAGCTACACCTGTATCTGCCCTTGGTCGATTGTTAAATCTATTGATTAAACGAGCCGTTTGTGCCTCAGGTTTGTAGCGACACTGGATGCAGCGGCAGCAAATTGTATTTCCGTGTACTCGCCCATATGTTAAACGTTCAGAAGGAACTATGTATGCTCAAACATAACATGGGTGAACAAAAGGTGGAGCTGGCTATGGTGCACAAAAAAGAGGTGCTAGCTATTTTTTTTTTCATGTCGAATTTGGCGATAAAGACCTCTACTGGTTTTTTTGTTAATATTCATGCATAATATGTCGTTCTGAGACCTCGACTTGCCTATGAATCTGCGCTTGCATTGTATCTCCTCAGAAGCAATAGCACCAAGTGGATAAGTCCACTCGACATGGCCCATAAGCGTATATATATATAATATATATATATATATATATATATATATACATACATACATACATATACATACATACATGACATACATACATACATATATATATATATATATATATATATATATATATATATATGTGTATGACATAAATATATATGTACATGCATATGTACATATATATATGTATTATATAATATTATATATATTATTATTATATTATTATATATATAATATATTATGCATGCATATATATGCATATCATCATATGTATATCATCATGATGTATCATCCACGCGCAATGCATGTATGTACATGCATGCAGCACGCATGTATGCATGTATGTATGTATGCATGCATGCATGTAATGCATATTGATAATATACATACATGCATGCCATGCATATTATGCATGTAATATATTATATATATATAATATTATACGTATTATTATTATTATAATATGCATATACGTTGTGCATGCAGTGCATGACGCACGTACATATCAATATCCATGTCCACATGCGTATGTGCATGTATGTATGCATGTATGCATGTATGTATATGCACGTAATGCATGTATGCATGTATGTATGTGATCCATGTATGCACGCATGCACGTATGCGTGGCATGTATGCATGTCATGGCTTGTGTCCGTCCTGTCCGTCCTGTCCGTCTGTCCGTCCGTCCGTCCGTCCGTCCATCCGTCTGGCATGCATGTATGTATGTATATATATATACATGGCAAATGCATGTATGCATGTACGTATGCATGCATGGCATGTATGTATGTATGTATGTATGTATGTATGTGTATGTGTATGTGTTTTGTTTGTGTCATGCATGTATGTATGTATGTATGCATGTATGTATATGTACATGCATATGTATGTTTGTCTGTCTGTCCGTCCGTCCGTCCTGTCTGTCCATCCGTGTATGTATGTATGTATGTATGTATATATGATTGCAATGGCAATGTATGGCATGCATGTAATGCATGCATGTATGTATGTATGTGATGGCAATGTATGTGATGTATGTGTGTGTGTGTGTGTGTGTGTGACAGGTGTGTGTATGTGTATGATGTGATGTATGTATGGCATGTGGCAGTGATGTGTGTACGTGTGTATGTATGATGATGAATGATGTAGTGTGCATGTACGCTATGTATGTGTGATGCGTGTCATTCACATGCACACATGCACATCATCACATACATACACATCACATCACACATCAACACGCACCATCACATCATCAATCAACACATCATCATCATCATCATCATGCATATATATATATTATTATATATATATATATTATATAATAATATTATAATATATATATATATATAATATATATATATATATATATATATATATATATATATATATATATATATATATATACATATACATACATACATATGCACACATACACACATCATCATCAATATTAATATATATATATATATATATATATATATATATATATATATATATATATATATATATATATATATATATATATATATATATATATATATATATATATATATATATATATGTGTATATATATATATATATATATACAATATAATATACGTGTTGTTATTGTATAGATGCAATATATATTGAATTCAGCATGTACCATTCCTCCACAGGCGCAATAACACACGGTGGCTGAGCCCGCTTCACATGGCCATCCAGCGGGGAGTGTACGACAACGACTACGATGCCTTATCAGTGCTGCTACATAACGAGGTACCAATGCACTTAACGGACAGTACCAGACGTTTCCCACTGCACTTCGCGTGCGGGTTGGTGGCGGTGGATGAATTGGCGCAGATCAGCACAACGCACTCACATGACAACGGGGAGTGGGCAGCGAACAATGGTAAAGCATCGCTCGAGGGTGGAGTGCTTTACAGTCGCCCCCATACGATAGCTGCTATTGAGGGTACAGTGCTGCAATCCCTTGACTCACAGCCACACACGCCACCAGCCGAGAAGCAAGTGCGTGCCACATTAACCGACACAACTAGAGATATCAGATCCGATATCACGTCCTCATGCATAGAGACACAGCCAGCTGTAAGCCTAGACTTGTGCACGTGTGAGGCGGTGCAACGGGCATCGATTCTGCTGCAGCGGTCGGCCAGTGTAGTGGAGCTGATGCTTAATCGTCACACCACGCCCGAAGATCATGTGGCGGGCTACAATTTGAACAGCAGGTGGGTGAAACTCTTCAGGTATTGCGCATGCAGGCATATTCAGTTTAGAAATGCACTCAAAAAGAATGCGGCGTGTATCCGTTATACATGTAAGCATATATGTAAGATACTTGGGCTTAATTGACATAGCTAGCTACTTGAGTAGCGTGGGCTGCGCTGAGTATCAAGTCATTCGAAATCATCGTTGTTTTGTTCCGCGATATTCCACCATATGGCACTGACCAATACGTCATACAATCGGTTACCTTTTTTTTTGGTAAACGCTCACGCACAACGCTTGCGCATATCATTTTTATCTGTACAGAGATAAATAACTGAGTTAGCATCTCAAATCACAACACACAATACACTTATCCAGGTAGAAATAATTCATAGAGTTAGCAACACTACCGCACAATATATGATATGCACAGAGTTGCTCATGGCAACGCCGCCTTGCACTTTGGTGGTCCGCTCAGGACTGCACACGTGTCACAGTTACAGCTCAACACATATTTTTGTATACAGACGGCCACTGCAACCTTTGTGTATACTCAAAATATCGTTTGTTACATTAATTTGCACAGAGATATTGATGGTAACACCGCCTTGCATCTGGCGGTTTGCTCAGGGTCTGCGCACGTGGCACAACTACTGCTCAACAGCGGCAGCAGATGTGATATCCTCAACAAGAAGGGCCAAAGCCCCGCCCAATACGCTCTTGCACAACATACAGCTATGTCTGATGAGCATGCTGAGAAACGGAGAGGGGATGTTTGGCCGGTGTTAGCTTACTTCATCACTCGTTCTATCGCGATTTGCGATAAGTGGGAGGAAGCTGACACTCGTAGATCGAACGCACAACCACGTATCAGCAAAGATTCACCGGCAATTAATACGCCCATACACCATGGCTCTGTGGAGGCTGATACAACTGATCAGAAAGCGGCTGTGCTTCGAGCGCAATTTGGGTTTGTAGCTCATAGCGGGAACGTGAACAGTAAGAATGTGTGCAGAGCATACAACCAGCTGAAGGGGTGTGTACGCGAATGGTGCAAGTTTGGTCACTTCTGTGCCACGTGTGGGGTGGGAAGTAGCCATTCAAAGCTACAGTGTACTGCCAGCTAAGACGACTATACAATCAATAACAACTGCAAAATGCCAATCCAGGCGATCCGTGGCCATCTGTCATGGCCACACGATAGTAAATTCAAATGATGCATGACCATCTGCCATGACCACACGATAGTAAATTTAAATGGTGCATGGCCATCTGCCATGACCACACGATAGTAAATTCAAATGATGCATGGCCACCTGCCATGACTACACGAGAGTCAATTTAAATGATGCATGGACCATCTGCCATGATCACACGATAGTAAGTTTAAATGATGCATGGCCATCTGCCATGACCACACGATAGTAAATTCAAATGATGCATGGCCACCTGCCATGACCACACGAGAGTCAATTTAAATGATGCATGGCCATCTGCCATGATCACACGGTAGTAAGTTTAAATGATGCATGGCCATCTGTCATGACCGCACGATAGTAAATTTAAATGATATATGGCCATCTGCCATGATCACACGATAGTAAGTTTAAATGATGCATGGCCATCTGCCATGACTACACGATAGTAAATTTAAATGATGCATGGCCATCTGCCATGATCACACGGTAGTAAGTTTAAATGATGCATGGCCATCTGTCATGACCGCACGATAGTAAGTTTAAATGATATATGGCCATCTGCCATGATCACACGATAGTAAGTTTAAATGATGCATGGCCATCTGCCATGACTACACGATAGTAAATTTAAATGATGCATGGCCATCTGCCATGACCACACGATAGTAAATTTAAATGATGCATGGCCATCTGTCATGACCATGAGATAGTGAACTTTGATGACTTGTCACAGCTGCAGTATATTGCCATCTGAGACGAGACAGATCATAGAAATCGTTCAACGGCATTTGCTGAGTAGACTGGGCTCAGTATGTAGCTTTCATCCGTACATGCATATGGTCATAAATACACACGTACTGAATTGTACAATTATAGGTCGTATATGGAAAGCAACCAGACTTTCATTTCTTTAGTGTTGATAGTTTATATCCTATTATGAGACACGGTTCCTGTCCGCATCGTAGTTACGTTTGATTTCCATGTGGATTATGCAGACCACCACAGTGAGCTGTGTGAGCTTCTTGCTTGGGCCGCTTCCCGGTCTTTGCGTTACTAAACTTCGCTGTCAATTTATTGCTTATCCTTGCCAGCCTGGCTTTCCCTGTATTAGTGTAGATTTGAAATTTGGTGAACATCACAGCACAATGGGTTCATATTTGAAAACACGATGTATTGATTGTGCTTATCATCCAATCGTACGAAGAGGAGACAATTTGTTCTTACAGATACGGATCTATCTGCACCGATATGTTTCATATGTATGCATTCAACCGCCTTCACCTGTCTGCAGACGCAGCTATATCGCAGACGCAGCTATATACTGGAAGCCTATAGAACGAGCAAATGTGGTCGAATAAGAAGTGTTTGGCATATAGATAGTAGTGGTGCACCATTTGCAGTCAATACAAACTATTTTGTCTGAAAATCTCGCAAGGCAGATTCGGATTTATATCAAGCAAGTAAATGGGGCTTCAGGCTTTTGTTCTCAAAGCTAGGACTAGTTGAGCAGTGTGACGGTACATCCTCAACTGGCGTGTAGAATATCTAAGGTGCAGAGAATGTCAACATAGAAGCGGGTATATTGCTATTGCACACCTTTAGATTGACAAAACACGTATAGTTTTGACTCTATAGAAAAGCGTTTACAGTCAATAAAAATGCGAACGAGACCTCACTATCCAAATAAGTACGCAACACACTCTTAACGAAACATGAAATGCAGAACTTAGCAAAACATGATGTACTGTATGCACAACCTAAAGTGTCAATATGTTCAAATTATGAGACATTAAGGGCATTCGTGCAAGAAATGATAAACGCAAGTTAACAGGACACCATAAGTACATCATAGCAGTACAATATTAAGCACACCTTAACACCCTATTCCGCGCGCTGAGCTCAGAAAGAGTCAGCTTCTTCTTCACTTGCGGATGACTTGCTGGTGGGGCGGAGGGCGCAGGCGTGTATTTAGGTTCGACAACGGTAGGTAAATCGCGAGCTGGAGCCTCAGAGCTCGCATCAGAAGAGGAGACCTTTTCCTCAGCGACACGTGTAGATGTGTTTGCCACCTTAGTCAACAAGGTGGGGCTTGGCACAGTATCGGTGCTTGCTTGTACTATCTGGGATGTATTAGAGGTGGTCTTTGAACTGGTATTGACATCAGCAAGCTTAGAGTCGAGACCGGTGGAGCCGGTGGTTGCCATAGCAACGCTACCCACAGGTTGGCCCACAGCACTATTGGCGCGAGACCTTCTGCTCGATTTGCCCTGCCCCCCCAGACTCATAGCCCTGTCCAGACTTCTGTTGCGCATGATGCGGCTGCTACTATCGGTCATCGCACCTTTACCTGGTAGTACCGAACTTATATTTGTTGCTTGACTGGTAGTTGCACCGTAAGCGCCTGGGTGCACCGGCGTGCTTGCATATGTGCCTTCTGCAGTGCCAGGGGTTGGGTCAGCCTTGGAGGTAGTGTGTGGGCCTACAGTAGAGGCCGTGTCTGTGCATGTGGATGCGTTTGTGCTTGGGCTTAACCGCCGTATGCTCCTCGAAATATTTGCCTTACCTGAGGCATTAGTGGACGCACCCCCGCTATCTCTACCGCTGCTATCTCTGCCAGTACTATCCCTACCGATGTATCGGCTACCCATCCTTGATCGCTCGGGTGTCCCAGTGCTTGTGCTCGACAACGAATGTGTAAGCTTCGGTTTAGAGTACTCCTGAGTGTGCTTCCGTGCCAGCAATATCGCTCTCAGATCACTCCCGGGGGCGTCCGAAGTCTTACCTACCAACGTTCTGCGGGACTGCGAGATAGTTCCCGAACTGAGCCTACCTGCAACGCTACTTCTCGATGGCACGGATGCGGATCCTGATCTTGCTTTGGGAAGGCTATCCGACCTTGCAAGCTTACTGCGTTCTCTCTCGCGGTCGGTGAAGGACTTATACACCATACCCGAGCTGGTCCGTAATACCTTGTTCTTCGAACTCGCACTGTAGGCACCCGAGGAGGATCTCTCGCTTAAACGCGATTTATCACCGCCAGTTCGTGCCCCACCGATGGTGTCTGATTGTTCGGTGTCTAGCTTGCTGCTCCTCTTTTCAGTGCCCATGACTGCGCTCATCCGGTCACTGGGTTTTGTCTGCTGACTACTAGATCCCAGGCCAATCGTGGTGGTAAAGATCATCTCTGACTTAATCACGGGATGGGCTTTGCTCACGCTATCTGTCCGGGCCGCTTTCGGCGAGTACGCCGACGCAAACTCCCTGCTCACACTGCCACTGCGATGCATGCTGTTCTGTCTAGCACTCCCTCTGTTAGGTGCACTAATACTTCTGCGGGGCTTACCGACGCCTTTCTCCGACGAGCACTCCAAACTCCGCTTGATCTCTAGGCCGCTGCTGTTTCCAAGTCTCACGCCAGCACCAGTACCGCCACCGCTACGATCGGTATTGCTGGATATGGCCATTGGTTTCCGAGGCACCTCATCTCCACCACCACTTGGTTTAGTGTAGGTGTGTTTATTTACTGCAGCATCAGGACTTCTACCCGCAAGTGCACTAGTACCACGAATCTCAGACGCATTCGCGTGTGCATGCGTCTCTGTCTCTGTCTCTGTCTCTGTCTTCGCATCCGGCGCCACATTCGTCACCGAATTTGGAGTGTTTTTTTTATCGGCCGCCGTACTCGTACTCGTGATAATTTTCGTACTCGTATCTGTGGTATTAGTGTTCTGGATCGTTCTCCCATCCGTAGTCACCGGCTCTAACACCTGACCACCCATTTCACTCAGGTCACCAGTTGTGGTTGGTTTAGACTCCGCTGCATTACTGCTATCAGAATCCGCCCTGCCTGGATTCTCCGCCGCACTGACTCCCTTACTATCGCCGGCACGACTTTCAGACGTCTGACCGTTTGCCACAGCTACCTCACCTTGAACCTGGACCGTACGCTCACTAGATTTGGTACCTGCTTGTATACTTGTGCTGTTATTCTCTGCTGTCTGAGTAGTCGCTCTCCCCAACACCGTGTCTGAGCCTAAATCCTTGTGCACTGACCCCATCTGCACAGCGCCTGTGCTCGTGCTGTCAGCTCCTGAACCGAGTGCACCCTTCGTACTCGAATCACCACTCTCGCCCGATGTTTTCCGCAATGTCTCGTCTGTGTCCTTACCAATTTCAGTCTTCTCATCATCCGGGCCTCCAACACTCGTTTGCTTCGCGGACTTTTCAGGGCTTTCTGATAGCTGGACATTCTTGCCCTTCCGACGATCGCTCTGAAAACCTGTATTCCCAAAATTAGAGGAATTGGCTGATTGGTTTTTGGACCCATCGCTTGTAGTTACATCATCATCTGCATTCGCATCCGCACTCATCTCTGTGCTGCTTTGGTGCTCGGTACCATACCGACTGCGGGATCTCTTGTTGGTATCAGACGCAGTCTGGTCCAGGTCAGCTGGTGCTGCCTTGCGTTTGGTACCTTCAGGTGATACCGAACTTCCGAGTGCGTGCATGTCTCGGCCGTTTTGTGTGAGTCTATCGCGTATCTTTGTTTGTCTCTCCAAGTCTCCGATGCCAACCGACGTTCCTTGGGCCAGAGTGTGACTGATCTGATCTGCCGTCCTATTGTCGCTCACAGGCGTTGCTAACGAGTGTGTGGAGATATTTGTCTGACCTCTCGTGTCAGTAGTGATTACATTCGTAGAGGTCTTATTTGCGTTGCTAGTCTTATTTGTACAACTCGGACCAGTGCCGGGTCTTGTTTCATCACTACCCGAGTTTCTATTTATAGCTCCCTGCTTGTCCCTACTCCCAGAGCCCTCCCTTGCGGGGCTTTTGCTGCTGCTGCGGCCGCCGCTGTTTTCTTTGCTTGGTTCCGAACTTCTTCCCTCGTCCAATGCTTTCTTTTGGTCACCATCTAATTTACCCCAGCTCCCAGTATCCTTATGTGCCGAATTTGATTCCCTACTACCTGAGCTTGACTTGAGTTTCTTGTGCATTGAACTAGTACTATGACTTGTATTTGTACTATGATTTGTGCTCGCACCGGTCTCTGCCGTACGTGTCGTGGGCGATCGTGAACGCGAACGCGAGTATGGATGGAAGTTCTCACGTTCGTCTCGCCTACGTTTCATCTTGGGTGAGTCCATCACAGTATCCGCCAACACAGCAACCACGGGTATATGTAGTTCCTGACTGGGGTCTTTGGCACTGTTGTATGCCTCGCTCTTGCCTATTTGCCCACCATGACTCACTGCCAGCATCTTCTCGTCATTTTCACCACACTCCACTGTTACTACATGTCTCTCCTCGCGTCTCGAGCTTGGCTTGCTATTACCGTCTTCCTCGTTACATGCACGAGTCTTGTTGTCCGCAGTTACGCTCGTCTGTACTTTCGCAAGCTCACTTTGCCCCCTTTCTTTGTCTGTGCTATTCTGCCCACTGCCCGGAAGACTGTCACCCGCATCTTGTTCATCATTACATATCGTTGAGTCGCGCGGTGCAGTGGTTCCAGCAACCACCTTATCCCGGCCTAAACCCTCGTCAACAGCTATGCTAGACACGCTCAGCGATGGGTTACTACCCACAACCTCCCGTTCTTTACCGGTATCTATTTTGTCTGTATCCGACGAAAGTATGTCCTTCGCACTCTCTTTGTTGCTCACTTCTCGGTTGGCAGGGCCCCTGTGGAGTGTCTCACTGAAACTCACCACAAGCCCCGGCGACCCCTTTCTACCCACGCGCTTATTTGCAGAGATAGTTGTCCCCGCAGCTGCATCTATTTGAGCGCCCATGGTCGAACCGGGCTTTGTGGTTGTTGTATCGGCAGTTGCGCTCGGGTGTGTGCCTGCATTCATGTTTGTGTTTGTATTGACTAGTGTACTTGTGGTTACCGCCGTGGTTGCGGATGACTTTCGATGCGTGTCTGAGACTTCATCGGTGTCCATTGGAGCCGTGCTATTGCTTACAGTTTCAGCATTAGTAGATGACCTATTCTTCACTGGGGAAGTGCTCGTATTGCCAGAGCCCTTCCTGATCTCACGCATCCAGCCTTTCTTGCCCACAGTGATTCGGGTGATTTTGGGCACGACTGTTAACAAAAGTAACAATGAGTGAGTTGAATTGCTAACTGCGATCAAGGACTTTGGGTGCGATTTGTGGGTCAGAGTGTCAACTGTGATCCTATTGATTTAGGGGGCCAACCAATGTCGACAGAAGTGTGATGGACGAAACCCTATAGATGTGCAAGGTAGAAAACCTTATTGATGAGCAAGGTAAAAAACCCTATGGATGTGCAAGGTCAACAACCCTATAGATGTGCAAGGGCAAACCTCCGAGTGCAATATGGATTAAATAAAAACGTGACATAAGTACGATACAATCAGCTGAGAAACAAAGTGTAGGTAAAGACAAGCGTAAACATGCCAGGTGTCGTATATAAGGGGTAAAAGATACTGTGAGAAAAATCAGTTCAATCTTCGGGGCTTAACTACATGTCTCGGACAGCACAAATACCCTGCATGTACATCAGTATTACCATCCTTCCATCTCAAAGTTTATAGAAGCAACTCAACAATACAAAGTAGAATTATATATCCCCAGTTGCTCACAAATGCACCGACATCAAGACCACAGTTCATACACATAGCCCATTAACCTGGTCTTACTTTACGCCAGTAGGGCTTTACAAACACAGCACACACATTCGCAAACCACTCACAAAACTAGCTCAATCGATTAGCTCAGAAGAGGGACAACAATCTAATGCTACAAGGATGGCAAACAAAATGACCGTAACGCCGAACACACAAACCACCTTAAGCACTAGCATACACACGCCGTACACTAGTCTGATAAGCCAATTCAGCACTATCTCCCCACGGAAAACATTAATACACAAGCTTCTACACGAGCTCAAAACCGTGTCTACCAACAAAATCCTATAAACAGATACGTGCCACATACCAACACTCGGTGCTGGCGCAGAGGACAGGTCCGCCCTGGACGCACTTGGCGACTGGACCTTCGGAGTGGTCACCACAGATCCAGGAGCGCTGGTATTCATGTGCCGCCCTTCCTTCTCTCTTTTGTCTCTGTTGATCTTCTGTAGCTGCTGTTGCCTCTCCATGCGCTTGATCGTCTGCAGGATGGTTAGCAGCTTCTTCTCCTCCATATTCAGCCTCCGTCCTCTAGGCGGGCCGAGTATATCGGCCACCGAGCCTCGGGGTGTGCCCGAAGACGCGTACATATCGTCGTCGTCTCGACTGTGCTCATGTGCGTGTGCATGTGTGTGCGCGCTGTCGTGTCGCGTTAGCACAGCATCGTGGCTGTACATGCTGTTGCGGTGTCGTGCGTGTGCGTGTGGATCGCTGGCTCTGTGCATACGCACATGTGCCTGAATGTGCGCGCTGGGGGAGTTGATGTACGCGTGTGGCAAGGGTTTGTGCGTGCTGTTGACTCCTGAGTCCGAGTGCTGAGGCGTGTGCCCATCTCCACTGTGTGGGTGGTTGTAACTGTTGTTACTGTTGATTCTGTGTGCGTGACTGGATGTATTGAGACTCACGCGCCGTCTCAGGTCCTTGAGCCTGTGGCTGTCGAGGACCACACAATCCTCCGCCCCACACGCGCACGCGCATACATACGCGGGGACGTCGTAGTTGTAGTCAAATGGAATGGTGATCTCGTCACCTGGCTTTATCGTCGCAACAGCTCGCACAATTACCCGCAAACCGCTCTGCACCAGCCCAGGTTCCATTGTTCCTTCTCGTTTGCATGCCACGTTAACAGGAATATTGGCTGTCCTATCCGTATTTGTTCTCAGCACTGCATGTGCATTCGCAAGCGTGTTCATGGTCGCATTCACAGGGTTGTCTGTGTCAGTGCTTGTGCTCATATCTGTGTCTGTATTTGTACGCGTACTAGGAATGACTTCCACGCGTGGTGCGTTCCATCGATCCCGACCCTCTATCCCCGCCTCAGGTTCAGACCCCGCACTACCCTTATCGCTTACTGCAAGCACACCCGAAATATTGTTGGCTACTGTACTCCCGTGCTCATTGCCAAGCCCGGTATCTCTACCACTCTCTGACTTCGTATGCGTAACGTCCGTGCCGTTGCCCCCACTATCCCTGTAACCAGTCTGTGCCTCCACCTTGTTGCTCACACCACCCCCATACTTCCTCGTATCCCCCACCCCGTGCCCGTCGCGCTCCTCTGCCCCTTGCTTGGCCCTATCAGCAGAGACACCGAGTGACTGTGCACCACTGCGAGCGCCCACATGGACCACTGTAAGTTCGCCAGACGCGCGAGTGTCCTTGAGCGTAATGCTGATTTTGTGCCGTTCTGTAACACTCTCAGGCCGTATGAGATCCCCAACAACAGCCTTGTGCGCATCATTTTCCACACGACACACCACCACCTCCGCATTCGCCCGACACGAGCGCCGCACACAACGCGTGAGATTCGCATAGTAGCGTGCATTGACACACACCCCTCCCTTGAGGAAGACCACGTGCGGACACATGCGCTTGGTGATGTCGAAGGCCTCTTCCTTCTCCCACTCGCGCACAAACGCACTGCTGGCACATAGCTGGCCACTGTACTCGTGGATGTCCTCCCCTGCACTCCACGCACGGCTGCACTGCGTGCTCAGGAACAGCCCCCGCTGGAAGGACTTCTCCACAGGACGCTCACACACATTGGCTGTCTGTGGGATGGTGTGCACATGCATCACCGGCTGGTTGTACACAGACGCTGCGAGTGCCATGCTCCCACCACTACCACTACCCGCTTGCCCCTGGCTTTCGTCAGGTGTGCGTGCTTTGCTATCCTTCTGAGAACTTATATCACCGCCACGCTTTGCACGGCCTTTAGCCCGGTCGTCCGTGTGCCTACCTGTCTTCCTCACATACCTTCGCACACACGCGCTTACTCGCTTGACCACACCACCCCCCTGACTCATGACATTGCTAGCCACCCTATTCCTGGGCCCCCGGTCACCCTCTATCCTTCTACCATTGCCCTCGCTACTTGTACTGTCACTCTGCGAGATGTCATCGCTCTCACCCGCACTCATGTAGTCTCCGCCGTGGCTGTGCGGCCCTTTCAGCCGACCGTCCGCAGTCCAATCGCTCAGATCGTCCTCGAGCTCCTTGGTCATCAATACACAGCCACGTGTTTGGGTGTACTCACTCTCGTACAACAGGCGCGTGCGCTCAGACATGGCATCATTGCCAGCCACCCCCCCTTGTAAGTCGTCTGAGTCTATATTGCCGTCTTCAAAGTCGCTGCCATTGTCCCCAGCCTCAGCCTTTTCCCGCTCTTTCTGCAACCGTTTCGCTTCCCTCCGCTGGTCTTTCTGAATCCTTTCCTGGATTTTCTTCTCGCGCTTACGCTTCTTGCTCTCTTCGACCAGCTTGAGTTCCTCGGCCTTCTTGCTTTGGATCGCCTTGGCCCTGCCCACGTCCACGGGTCTTGGTTCACAGTTCACACAGTAATGGATGGAGGGCACCGTGCTAGGTTTAAGCCCCATGCATACGGTGTGCTGCCAATTGTTACATTGATCACAGGCGATCATATGCTCATCGTCGTGTTCAAAGCCGCACACACATGCAGTCACCCCACCCTCGTCCTGGTCTTCATCAGCTTCTTCGCCGGCAGTGACAGGCTCATCTCCCTGTGGTCAAATGACAATGTTAGAGGATGTAACTACATTTCACAGACACAGACACAGACACTGAAACACACACACACACACACACACGCACATATATATATATATATATATATATATATATATATATATATATATACATACATACATACATATATATATATATATATATATATATACATACATAAATATATACATACGTACATACGTATATAAATACACACACACACACACATAAATATATATATATACATACAAACACACAAACATACATACATATATATATATATATATATATATATATATATATATATATATATATATATATATATATATATATACATATACATACATTTACTATATATATAGATACATTTGCATATCTTACAAAGCGATTATCAACAATACTTCAATAGACGAAGAAGAAAAGACCGAAGAAGAAGATGCCAGCATGTGTAAGTAGCATCAGCTGAACGAAAAGGATGGACGACGTGTTGATTTGTAAATCTATTAAACAAGGCCAGTGTGCAAGGAATCTGTAGTTATAGTTACATGACGCCATGGTGATATTGTATAGAAGGAAATAAATTTTGCGATAACTTATCACACATCGGACAATAGTTCGTTAATCATCTAAAACTATCTATTGAACAAATTCCTAGGTATACGGAATGTGCACACACCTTGCGAGACTCAGTGCCTTTCCTTGGGGCATGTCTGTTGGACCCACGGCCACTACCACCACTCCCATTCCCATTCCTTTTCGTCTCATCAGTTTTGTTCCTACTACTTCTCGCACCCCGTGCGGGTGCCTGTGTTTGTGTACGATTGCCACCGCTTACATTGCTGTTCAACTGCTTTTCTGCACTGTGCTCACTAGTTGTAGCATCGTTTGTGCTAATGTTAGTACCAGCTGATGTGCCGTGTCTGCCTGTACGTGTACTAGGCGTTGTATAACTGACAGCGTTCATTGTGGTGGCTATCTCTATAAAGTCTTATATGCTTATCAGCGCGAAAGAACCCATTGTTGCCTAAGGCGATCGATAGCAAATATTAATTGGCTCTCGAATACTCGAATATGTATATGTGAGGGTATGTGTGGGCTATATTTCAGTACATATATGACTATATGTAAGCACATACAAATCTACGTGTGGGTGCCTCTGTATGGCTATATGTGAGTATACATATAGGTATATATGAGTACGTGTATGTCGGGTGTTCACTGTACTTTCTCGAGTATTTGATGTCCAACTTGGATCACCTCTAGCATAGCTAGTAAATAGATACACTGCTCAATATCAAGAGCTTAACACTCCGATTTATATACAAGGCTATTGATTATACTATATATATATATATATATATATATATATATATATATATATATATATATATATATATATATATATATATATATATATATACAGCAATGTTTTAAAGACGAAGACTCAGTCATAGATTGCTTCTATACATCATGATGTAGTACGCGTGAGTAAAATAAAGAAACGATAATATGAATATTATTTGGTATTTTGCATGCAATAAATTTGCTCTAGTACTGCTGCTGGGCGCCCTGGGGCCCTTGCTCTGGGGGGCATCTGGGAATTGGAATTCTGGATCCTCTGGAGACAATTTTGATAGAACACAAGAGAGAACGAAACCGCCGATGGAATATAATATCTCTCAGGAGTTAATTATTTTATTATTGTATGCATCCTGATTATTGACTGATGTGTATATGGTATTGCGTCTACTGACAGTTGGACACCATATGACATCTGCTGATGACTTAATCACACTCAAAACAATCCAACGAAGTATTAGAAATTTTAGATATGTCGTACCAAACTGTCGATATCCAACCATTTGCCAGAGAGCTCGGATATATTGTACCTGACATGTCGTACAGGAGTCTATCAACTCTATTTCACCCTTTCCCTATACCGGCCGGTATATGATCCCTTGTGAGGGCAGATACGCAATAAATAGTTCAATTCTGATCCAGCAAATATTGGGTTCATATCTGAAGAGCACTTGCACATCTACGATTAAAGCCAGTCTCTGCCAGCCGTGTGGGGAAGGTCTATAAGATATGATAAAAACTAGTTAAACTGAACAGCATTTGATACAGCGATCACGTACACTTTGAGATAGTCCAAGTTCTCAAGAAGCGCAAATAAAATAGTTCCATTGGTTCAATTGATTGGTAACGGAATTGATGGAATTGATGGATGTAGATTGTAACAACAATGGTGGAGCGAATGCAGGTATCTTTCTATTTATATGTATTTGGGTTATAAATATATCAACTGCACGTCGCAAACACAAATCGAATGTATATATATATATATATATGCACATACACACACACACACACACAAACACACACACACACACATATATATATATATATAATAATAACAATAATATGATAGTGTATATTAATATAAATATAATATATAGATTTCGATACATCGATATATATATATATATATACATATATATATATATATATATATATACACACACACATATATATATATACATAGTTATATATTTCTATATAAAGTATATATATATATATATATTATATATATATATATTATTATTATATATGCATCATCATCATCATCATCATATCATCATCATCATCATCATCATCATCATCATGGCTATATATATATATATTATATATGTATATATATATATATATATATATATATATATATATGCATATTGATGCATATTATTATATGCTGTTATATTACATGTATATACATGCATGATGTATGCATGTACGTATGTATGTATGTACGTATGCCGTATGTATGTATGTATGCATGCATGTACGTACGTACGTGCATGCGTGCGCGCATGTATGCATGTACGAACGTATGTATGCATGCATGCATGTCTGTTCAGGCGTATGTACGTACGTACGTATGCATGTACGTACGCATGTACGTACGCATGCATGTGTACGTATGTACGTACGTATGTATGTATGTATGTGCATGTGTGTAATAATGGCGTATGCATGCATACGCGTGCATGTGTATGTATGTATGTATGTATGTATATGTATATTTGATATACGCACGTGCATGTATGTATATCCTTTTGTGTGTATGTATGTATTACATGCATGCATTATATATATATATATAGATCACGCATCGACGCATATATATATATATATATATATATATATATATATATACATATATATAGACATATCACACACACACACACATCAATACACCTCTCTCTCTCTCTCCTCACACACACACACACACGCAAACACCCCACCCACGCACAACAATAATACACATACACATATATATATATATATATATATATATTATATATATAGATATATATATATATATATATATATATATATATATATATATATATATATATATATATATATATATATATATATATATATATATATATATATATATATATATATATATATATATATATATATATATATATATATATTCAGTATTCTCGCATTCACAATCTGATACGATTATCGTCTCTGCAGTAATATTGACACAGGTAATGTTTTCGAAGTGATTAAGGATCTGTATTGTATGTTCGTGATAATTATGTGACTTCTTTGTAGGCTATTCATCTGTGTGCTGCATCTCCTGAAGGGGTTTGTTGTAAAAGTTCATGTATATTATTTCAAATTTGTTGGTCGTTCAACATGGGCTGTTAATGCCCTCAAGTTTATGCCAACGCCCAGGAATTGAATTTCGCGCTTTTTACGAACGTTTTGTAAATCACCAACCCCAAGTCAACCTTTGTGCATTTCTGAGACTACATGCCTGTTACTTTTTTTTCTTCGTTTCTCGTGAGTTTTATACTGGGGGCTGCTTATTTTTTGTACCCCCTATACGCGCAGATGAACATTTGGTCTATCACCAGGCATATGCGTTTGTGTAGCACTTCGGGTGGGGATATTTCAGGAGCGGTGGAGGAACCAGAGGCATGTTTATATCCGACTTACTTCTACCTGCCTACACTCATATATATCATAGGGAACCACCTTGGACAGACCGTTTGTCTACGGTAATATTTCGAACGTTCTGACCACGCGTAAGGATGACGCGCATACGCACAAATGGACCGTATTCTTCCGCTCAATCAACGCCGAGGACTATTCGTCGTTTATATCCCAAGTGGTCTTCAAGCTTCATGAAAGCTTCCGCGACCCCGTCCGTGGTAAGTCTGGAGCCTCTTTCAGTAATTACGTATATACTTATGGGTATGATGTACATATCAATATGGATAGATTGTGTGATGTATATGCATGTAGATCTGTGTGGTAGTTATTTAGCAAGGCAAAGCTAGAAGGAGTTATATATATCCTTGTCAGTCTACAGAGCACCAGTACGGAGGCCTTATAAGTATCTGTTCTGATGGTTGATGACTGTCTACCCACTAATTGGCTTCAGGCGAACGAGTGCTTGATTGCATCTGAGTAGGGCTGCGTGGTCAACGCACTGCCCTGACGACATGCGGAATATGTGGGGGGGTATCTGAAGTCAGAATTAACTAGTCGCAATCACATCAGCGCACTTTGTATTGTGCATGTCAGTATGTGTTGGACTTAAGATTGCGACCCATATTCGCTGACCAGGTGGGGTATTATTGTTTGTGTACATGTGGGCTTCTGATGTTTCGCGTTTTTATGGATCCGAAAGATCAGTCTCATAGTCATAACCACGTATCTATCAATTCCAGGTACCTTCGAGCAGTTCACATCAACCTGTCGTAGGGAAAAGTAGATATTTCTATATATATATATATATATATATATATATATATATATATATATATATATATATATTTCTATATATGTATTTCTATATATATATATATATATATATATATATATATATATATATATATATATATATATATATATATATATATATATATATATATATATATATATATATATACATATATATATATATATATATATATATACACACACACACACACACACACACACACATATATATATATATATATATATATATATAACTCAAGAAGTATCAAGCTCATTACAATGGATGTGTAAAAGGTCGTAGGGACGACGAGGCGCCGATGCACACCAAACTGGACAAGATCACGACCCAGTTTAAGGATAGTGGAAAAAACTTAATCGACTGGACGAGTACTAGTACAGCCCTCGACGACCTTAAAACCGCACATGACTTGTGGTCGAACAGTCGCTATAAACAAGCAGCGTATACAGACGCGTTGCTAAATTCCATAGATCCGAAGTCTGACGCGTAAATTCCAATTTGGTGTGCGTCGGCGCCTCGTCGTCCTTACGAGCTTTTTTCAAATTCATTGTAATGGGTTTGATACTTCCTAAATTCCTCCTGAGCTATATATATTATATATATATATACACACACACACACACACACACACACACACATATATATATATATATATATATAAATATTTATATACATACATATATATATATATATATATATTATATATATATATATATATATATGAATAATTAAACAATCATCCATATTGTTGGACTATTGTTTAGTCATTTCTTGTCCGTTGACGAGGTGAATTCTTATACAATAGATCTACGTGTACAGCGTGTTGCCAGATATATACAATCCATGATTTCAGTTGGGATAATCATTTCTCATCAGGCTCACATGCTAGCATGCAGTCGATTCGTACCTTATTTCCAACAGCCTAGTGCCACTTTTCAACTCACGTTATTATGCTCTTACTTTGTCATATCATATTTCAATCTGTCGTTTCTAGACGTGGACACCAAGCTCGTCGCCCATGATACGTACATTGTACGGCAAACGACGTCGAATGATGTTTTTATGCGGTCTTATGGCTGAAAACAATGCGTAAATTTACGTTCCTGGTATATAATCTATCGTATTACCTACTAATTGGGGAGTGTATTACTTTGGTAGGTAGTCGACTACCGTCATCCTCAAGCTATGGCCTACCTCGAATTACGTTCATCCATGAACATAAACACTTAACCCTAAACTCTTAACCCTAAACCATCCGATCTTGGATACAAATATAGTGGTCAAACAGCCACCATACGAAGTGACGGAAGTGGGGTGGGGCGAGTTCGACATCGTCATAGAAGTGCACTTCCTGAACAAGCTGGAAAAGCCGATTGTCATCTATCATACGCTCAAACTGGTATGTGGTGGTTGGCTTCTCACCACACACAAAGGTGGTATATCTAGGGGTGGAGTTCACTATAGTCTAGGCATAGCGTGACTCGGTTTGCACCATGTCAGTTGACAATATTCGGGCGATATCTGCATGTCTGTTGTATATCTAGGCATCGGTGGAGAGGTAATACTCATTAATTAATTTCACCTAAATGAGTATGAGATCAGAACAACTAGAGCTCTGGCAGTGCCCTTTGTCTTTTGGCAGTGACGGAATTTAGAATGCCTGTACCACCATTGAACTACTCGAATGTCGGTGAACCTTTTGTACCACCATTGAATTACTCGAATGTCGGTGAACCTTGTCGTTCTATTCGCCATCCTCTGTCCGTCAACTCTGCACCTCGAGAGTCTATTTATCTTCGCACGAGTAGTATCATCGGTTTGATTGGTTCACATTAGAATCACATTCACCCAAACAACCACATACGAACACAAGCGACTCTTGGAGAGGATAGTAGAGATGACAGTGATAGTGATAATATCACATGCATGAGCAAAGGATTAGCAACTCAACGTGCATGTGCGGTTGCATGTCAAACGGTGCTTTGCAATGACCCAGTCGCAAGGCGCTCGACAGCTGTACTATTCTTTTTTCTCCAAAAAACACCTCTCAAAGTTGCAAGTTGCAGAAACAGAGTATGTGAAGCTCACATACAAGCGTGTTGGAGACGATGCATGAGCATGGTGTGCATTGGAACTGTGTACCATGCTTTGCTCAGTGCTCTGCATGAGCTTAGAGATTCACTTTGATATCCCTTCTGATATACTAGAATCTAAACACGAATGGAGGTGGTGCTTTGATTGATACTGACCTTCTCTATCGATTTACATACATCAATACCGTATCCGCTGGATTCGAATCACTTTCAGTTTGAAGGGGAAGGGACCATCCGTGTGAATAAGAGAACGATAGCTTATGAACTGTATGATGAATTGGTATGTCGGATGAGAGATTGTAACTCACCTCGAGCCTATGTTTAATTGCCACGATGATAAAACCGTGTCCACGCTTTCGTATAGTGATGGCGATGATAGAACCGTGTAGATGCTTTTGTATAATTACGACGATGATAGAACCGTGTACATGCTTTTGTATGATTATGACGATGATGGAACCGTACACATGCTTTTGTATGATTATGACGATGATGGAACCGTACACATGCTTTCGTATAGTGATGACGATGATAGAACCGTGTACATGCTTTTGTATAATTATGACGATGATAGAACCGTGTACATGCTTTTTGTATGATTATGACGATGATAGAACCGTGTACATGCTTTTGTATAATTATGACGATGATGGAACCGTGTACGTGCATTTGTATGATTGTGACGATGATGGAACCGTGTACATGCTTTTGTAGAATTATGACGACGATAGAGACGTGTATTATACTCGATGATGGAACCATGTACATGCTTTAGTTGTCCATGTAAATTTACTATAACATTTGGATAGTAATGTGCACGTGTGTTTGTTGTCTGTGAATGTCTACTATGCCAAACATACTCTCGCGTCACTACCAGCTTTCGGGATCGTTGAGGGTCGTACTATTGCGCAGTCATGATATCCATATTGGCAATCACACGAATGTCTGCACGTACAATACAATGCGTACGTTGCAGATACTTTCTATATATTGCTATCTTTTTGTTTAGCGTCTTGAGACCTTCATCCATCAATCCATTTGAATGTATTCGAGGTGATATTCTTTGATCAACGTATATGCTTGTAGTTTATGACAATCAACTTAACTTTTTTTGATGCTGATGTTTGCGTTTGCTCTTCTCCAATTAGATTTTCAAGGACCCTCCAAAGCCACTTTTCGAGGCTTTGATGTCCGAGCAGACCCAAAAGAAGCGGCCCTTTTCTCATTCGCAAGACTGTATGTATATAACTTCATGAACTTTGTACCACAGTGTTAAGAGTCGACGTGTTTTGAAATAGCATATATATACCCAACGTCAAGTTTGTACTGTTCCATGCATTACAAATCAAGGCTGTGAGGTTCTATCTAAGCTTATGCGTAATAAAGGCTTTGGGGTTCTATTCAAGCTTATGCGTGTTTGGAAATAAAGGCTGTGAGGTTCTAATCAAGCTTATGCGTGTTTGGAAATAAAGGCTGTGAGGTTCTATTCAAGCTTATGTGTGTTTGGAAATTGCATATTGACATTGTCCTTCGCATCAAGGGTTGTCGTTTGGTCGTGACGACCTTCCTCGTCAGTCACCACCGTGATCATTGCAATATACCATTTGCATTCTAACTACACAAGCACCGCGGATGGTTAGCATATACGTGTTGTCTACTAATAGGATTCTATCTGGACGTATACCCATCACAGGGACGCGAGTGGAGAGAGAGCAATTGGCACTGATCGATAGTGCACGCACCAACATAACGAATCAACTGGCCACAATCGCCAACAAACGGTTGAAGATGGAATCGGAAATAGCGCAGATCCACGCCAAGATGCGTGGTCCTGGCAGCACAGGCAAGCTAGCCAAGCCAGCAACCCCCGCAGCCTCAAGCACAACCACAGCGTAGGCGGAGGGGCAAGGACAGTTAAGCACGAACACGCCGAGTGCTTAGACGCACGTGCAGGTATAGGTAGTCTGATGTAAACGTAGCCACAAACACAGACGCCAGTGATTTATCAACCAGCCAAGCCATCGTGCGAGTGCTATTGCAGCTGTAAGCTGTCTGATTACGAACACAAACACAGCATATACACAGATACAGCTATTGGTGGGCCAAGTACCAATGCAATACAGCAAGTAGCGGGTACGTATGGGCTTAGGTAGTCTGCTAACAAGGATACGCACTAGGCACAGGACGAGAACAGACGCAGAGTCACCCGCGCGATACAGTCACAGCCACAGCTGCAACTCACGTGCACGTATAGGAATGCCGTACACGAATACACGCGCACACGCGTAGCCCAAGTACAAGTATGCAAGGCACAGGCTGACGCGGTGGACATGGAGTAGGAGAGATAGGGAGCGGGTCTACTCACACAGTAGTCACCCTAACACCACCACGCGTGACGTCAGACTTACTGCCTACTTTCACAGTGTGTTCGTTAGAATTAGAACTCATGGCCCTCTTGTAGCGTGTGACTATCAACTCAAAGCCACTTTTTGGGTCGCGATCATATTGCGGAGACAATTCCACTCGTGTCCGGTCACTGGTATCAACAATTCATGCTCTTATCAGTGCTGGCGAATATTCCTAAATCAGCCAAAAACAGGTACCCACAGTTACGACAGCAACAACAACAACTACAATGCGCGTATAGCTGTAGGGAAGAGGAGTCTATATCAAGCACAAATACAGTGGGAGTGTCGGTAGAAAGGAAGACGATTGAAGTATAAACTCGGCTTGTTTGCAAGTCTTAGTTAGATGGCTCTGCCTGTATCAAGCACGAGCATAACGGGATATCATGTGCGGACGTCCATGGGCTGCCTGTAGATCTAGGCTGTACTCGGGTCTACAAGCCGACAAGAACACTAGACTGCCAAGTGCATATGTGTATATTGTGTACACAAGTACAAACATAGCTCAAGCACAAGCGGGATGAAGCACGAGTGTACCGTAGGGACCGATGGACTACAAACACATAGGCCTCAGATCATCCCACCCATGCGCCATCCAGCTCATTGCCACCTAACAGTCAGTGCCCCACAGTCACGACCAGTAGTGTGTTGAAAGAGATCAGTGCGACTGCCCTGAGCATAGTTGACCAGCTAGTGCCACAGGCACTCAGACAAGCTGACCCGCAACAATAGCAAGTGCGATTACACGCATTGCCAGCGTGTGCCACTCACGTATCATCCTGCGCATTGCTTGTACTCAGACCTTGTGCTGTGCAGGCCACACAAGTTACTCGGCACCGATCGCTTCAATCAATCCGTGACAGGCACAGACGTTACGCTGCATACAGGATGTGCCATATGTCTTGTCAACTTCCAGTGTGCGCTATTTACACACTCAGTCTTATAGGCTTGCAACACCGTCAATTATATCACATAAACGCCCAGTTGCGCATGTTTTCGAGTCGGATTGCACTGAGCCTTGATCTCGGCTGAGGTTCAGCAATGAGTTTTTGATTATATGTGCTTACTGAAACATATTCATCCGATTAAAGATTGCACGGTACCATCCTATGATCTAAACATCTGAAGCATATTCATCCGATTAAAGATTGCACGGTACCATCCTATGATATAAACATCTGAAGCATATTCATCCGATTTAAGATTGCACTGCACGCCCCATGATATAAACATCTGAAGTATATTCATTCGATTTAAGATTGCACTGTACGTCCTATAATATAAACATCTGAAGTATATTCATCCGATTTATGATTGCACTGTACGCCCTATGATAAAAACATCTGAAGCATATTCATCCGATTTAAGATTGCACTGTACGTCCTATGATATAAACATCTGAAGCATATTCATCCGATTTGAGATTGCACTGTACCATCCTATGATATAAACATCTGAAGCACATTCATCCGATTTAAGATTGCACTGTACGTCCCATGATATAACATCTGAAGCATATTCATCCGATTTAAGATTGCACTGTATGTCCTATAATATAAACATCTGAAGCATATTCATCCGATATAAGATTGCACTGTACGTCCTATGATATAAACATCTGAAGCGTATTCATCCGATTTAAGATTGCACTGCACGTCCCATGATATAAACATCTGAAGCATATTCATCCGATATAAGATTGCACTGTACGTTCTATGATATAAACATCTGAAGCATATTCATCCGATATAAGATTGCACTGCACGCCCCATGATATAAACATCTGAAGTATATTCATTCGATTTAAGATTGCACTGTACGTCCTATAATATAAACATCTGAAGTATATTCATCCGATTTATGATTGCACTGTACGCCCTATGATATGAGTTTTTTGATTATATGTGCTTACTGAAACATATTCATCCGATTAAAGATTGCACGGTACCATCCTATGATCTAAACATCTGAAGCATATTCATCCGATTTAAGATTGCACTGTACGTCCTATGATATAAACATCTGAAGCGTATTCATCCGATTTAAGATTGCACTGCACGTCCCATGATATAAACATCTGAAGCATATTCATCCGATATAAGATTGCACTGTACGTTCTATGATATAAACATCTGAAGCATATTCATTCGATTTAAGATTGCACTGTACGTCCTATAATATAAACATCTGAAGTATATTCATCCGATTTATGATTGCACTGTACGCCCTATGATATGAGTTTTTGATTATATGTGCTTACTGAAACATATTCATCCGATTAAAGATTGCACGGTACCATCCTATGATCTAAACATCTGAAGCATATTCATCCGATTAAAGATTGCACGGTACCATCCTATGATATAAACATCTGAAGCATATTCATCCGATTTAAGATTGCACTGCACGCCCCATGATATAAACATCTGAAGTATATTCATTCGATTTAAGATTGCACTGTACGTCCTATAATATAAACATCTGAAAGTATATTCATCCGATTTATGATTGCACTGTACGCCCTATGATAAAAACATCTGAAGCATATTCATCCGATTTAAGATTGCACTGTACGCCCCATGATATAAACATCTGAAGCATATTCATCCGATATAAGATTGCACTGTACGTCCTATGATATAAACATCTGAAGCATATTCATCCGATTTGAAATTGCACTGTACCATCCTATGATAAAAACATCTGAAGCATATTCATCCGATTTAAGATTGCACTGTACGTCCCATGATATAAACATCTGAAGCATATTCATCCGATATAAGATTGCACTGTACGCCCTATGATAAAAACATCTGAAGCATATTCATCCGATTTAAGATTGCACTGTACGTCCCATGATATAAACATCTGAAGCATATTCATCCGATATAAGATTGCACTGTACGCCCTATGATAAAAACATCTGAAGCATATTCATCCGATTTAAGATTGCACTGTACGTCCCATGATATAAACATCTGAAGCATATTCATCCGATATAAGATTGCACTGTACGCCCTATGATAAAAAAACATCTGAAAGCATTTTCATCCGATTTAAGATTGCACTGTACGTTCTATGATATAAACATCTGAAGCATATTCATCCGATCTAAGATTGCACTGTACGTCCTATGATATAAACATCTGAAGCATATTCGTCCGATTTGAGATTGCACTGTACCATCCTATGATATAAACATCTGAAGCACATTCATCCGATTTAAGATTGCACTGTACGTCCCATGATATAACATCTGAAGCATATTCATCCGATTTAAGATTGCACTGTATGTCCTATAATATAAACATCTGAAGCATATTCATCCGATATAAGATTGCACTGTACGTCCTATGATATAAACATCTGAAGCATATTCATCCGATTTAAGATTGCACTGCACGTCCCATGATATAAACATCTGAAGTATATTCATTCGATTTAAGATTGCACTGTACGTCCTATAATATAAACATCTGAAGTATATTCATCCGATTCATGATTGCACTGTACGCCCTATGATAAAAATGAAGCATATTCATCCGATTTAAGATTGCACTGTACGTCCCATGATATAAACATCTGAAATATATTCATTCGATTTGAGATTGCACTGTACGTCCTATAATATAAACATCTGAAGTATATTCATCCGATTTATGATTGCACTGTACGCCCTATGATAAAAACATCTGAAGCATATTCATCCGATATAAGATTGCACTGTACGTCCTATGATATAAACATCTGAAGCATATTCATCCGATTTAAGATTGCACTGTACGTCCCATGATATAAACATCTGAAATATATTCATCCGATTTAAGATTGCACTGTACCATCCTATGATATAAACATCTGAAGCATATTCATCCGATTTAAGATTGCACTGTACGTCCCATGATATAACATCTGAAGCATATTCATCCGATTTAAGATTGCACTGTACGTCCCATGATATAACATCTGAAAGTATTCATCCGATATAAGATTGCACTGTACGTTCTATGATATAAACATCTGAAGAATATTCATCCGATTTAAGATTGCACTGTATGTCCTATAATATAAACATCTGAAGCATATTCATCCGATTTAAGATTGCACTGTACGTCCTATGATATAAACATCTGAAGCATATTCATCCGATTAAGATTGCACTGTACGTCCTATGATATGTTCTCTTCACCTATTAGGACTCACTTGGAGGGACTATTATACCGAGCGCGCAGCTATGTGCACTCGCTTATGAGCCTCGAGGCTGATGCCTCTATGGTCACAATGTCTACATATACCTGCTTACGAGTGAATCGATATACAATACACTATATGATTCAGCACACAACACATGCACTACGTTCTCACGTGGTTTGTCATAACTGTTTTATACAAACATACAAACATGCCTGTGCTGTGAGAAGTATTCTGCCACATACAATAAACACTGATTAGTACGGTAACCCCATGGATCGGGCGATGTTTCTGAACGTTTCTATAACTTCTCCCTGCCCCATTGCTTGGGTTTTCCATGCCCTGCAATGAGAGAAATAAACCCGTCTCAGCACTAATGCCTAATGATGACCACAACTCCGAAATCAATGTTCAGTGAAATTGGAGACATCCGCACCCATCGACATTCGCGGTATACACGTGATATATGACGCTAGCGCATGGGACAGGATATGTCTGACAGCCAGCACTGCCAGAGACACAGGTACTTGCGCACGGGCTGAGGGCGATTGAGCCTATCTACACACTCATACAACGGGAGATGCCACATACAGAAACAGTGACGCTGCAAGCGAACAAGTGTAGGGTATCTTATTATAGGCAATTGTGCATCTTAGAATAGGCAATTGTGCCGCACTTGCAAGGGAACAGAGATAGGTACGACGGCATAATCAAGCGATCGCTCAATAGATAGACATATCCACCTGATAACCATTCAAGTAGCTGTTAGGACTTAAATGACAAGTAGCTGCTAGGACTTACGTAACAAGTAGCTTAACAAGTAGCTGCTAGGACTTACGTAACAAGTAGCTTAACAAGTAGCTGTTAGGACTTACGTAACAAGTAGCTGTTAAGACTTATGTAACACAAGTGAATCCGTGGTGCTAAGAAGCGGAGGTAGGGGCGTCGCCGCAGTAAGGACAACACACAACAGAAACAGTCTTACACTACTGCAAAAACCTCTGACAAGCTGTGGAGGGTTGCCTTACAGACACTATTCAAAACAAGGGACTGTAACTTGCACTATTCAAAACAAGGGACTATAACTTACACTATTCAGAATAAGGGACCGATTTTTGACAGTATGCCACTCGCTAGAGCTACTTACCCTTCTGCAAACACCGCTAAAGCAAAACCTTAACTAGCTGCTGCTCAGGCAAATTTGCCTTACAGACACCATTCACAACAAAGGACTATAACTGACACTATTCAAAACAATGACCAACTTCTGAACCAACATCCCACTAACCAGAACTCCTTGTCCTTCTGCAAACACCGCTAAAGCAAAACCTCACTAGCTGGTGCTCAGAGTAGCCATGCACACACTATTCAAAACAAGGGACAAACTTCTGCACCAACATCCCACTCACCAGAACTCCTTGTCCTTCTTCAGCTGCGCCAGCAGAGTGGGTATGACCTCCTTCGGTTCCATTTCCATGTCGTTGGCCGGTCCCTTCAGCAGTCGCATATCCGCTACGCCGTACTGTGGCATGGGGGACGACTTCAGGAACACCGGGCCAGTGAACTTACACCCGGCCGTTACACGCGAGTTATTAAGCATAATAGACGGGAGGTGTGAGTTGCCGGGGTGGGTGAATACGTAGCTGCGCTCTGCGGTGGTTAAGTACTTGCTACTCGCCACTAGCAGCACGCGTCTGTCGGTCGCATCCTCGAACGGTGTAGGGTCTACTCAGCCTTTGAGGTCTGCGCCTGAATCCTTGCGCGTCAACCAGCAGTGGCCCTCGGTAATAACATACTCCTGGTGGGGGCTGGTCCACACTCTGAACCCGAACACGGACACATACTCCACCTCGGGATGGCGTTGCATGAAGGCCAAGCAGTTGATATTGCCGGATCGCTCACAGTACAGGTCGTGGTCTGGTTCTCTGTAGCTTCTGCACAGGCGAGTCTGTGTATAGAAATGGTACAGGCAGTGGCAGTGTCAGTTTGTGGCGTCCAGAGTGAGTAATATGGATGGGCCGCACTATGCCATGAGTAGGAAACCGATACATTCACACACACCAAGCATGACACGGAAAAGGCACGTAGACACACTTTCAAATATTACTGCTAAGACGTGAAAAATATAACACTACATGTCACTGCCAGGACTTGCATAAGGTGATATACGAAACAGAGCTATAATAGGGATTAGAATAGCTATATGCAAGCATATGTATATATATATATGAATATATACATACATATACATGTTTGTACATATACATATACATATACATCCATACACACATACATACACACACACACACACACATCATCATCACATCATCAATATTATATATATATATATATATATATATATATATATAGACGAATATATACATATATATCAATACATACCTACCTACACACACTCACACACATCATATAATATATATATATAATATATATATATATATATATATATATATATATATATATATATATATATATATATATATATATATATATATATATATATATATATATAAAATACATATGCATACGTACACGTACACGTACATGTACATCATCATCATCATCATCATCATCCCATATGTATATATTACATATTACACAGATATATATATACATATATAGATGCAAAACACACACACATTGCATACATACATTGCAATATATAATATGTATGTATATATTATATATGAATATATATATATATATATATATATAGCATACATAATATTATAATATATATATGTATTATATATTATAATATATTATTATGTTATATATTACATATACATATATATATACACATATGTATATATTATTGATATTATATATAATATGTATATTATTGTATGGCATATATATGCTATATCCATATTACATATTCAATCAACATAATAATCGATCCATACATATCATGTATATAATATATATACATATGGATATATATATAGTATTATATAAGTATAGATACATATATATATATATATATATATATATATATATATATATATATATATATATATATCTATATATATATCAATAATTCAATATATTAATATATCTATATATCAGTATATCAATATATATATATATATATATATATGCAATACAATATAAAAATATACATAGATAAATAAATCGATATATGATACATAGATACATGGATACACACACACACACACACACACACACACACATATATATATATATATAATTATTTATTTTTATATACCTATATATATATATATATATGTACATACACACACATATATATATCATCAGTTGAGGCTGCTTATACAACCTGTTGGTATACACACTAATATTCGAAAACTGAAACTGGAAGAAGAGATACCAAGCTATGCACAGCAACTCATAAACATATCTGTATAGTAAGCGATAACATACCTTGTCGACTTTTCGTGTGTCACACAAGGCTTTCACAAACCGTCGCACGATCTTATTGTGAGCATACTCATCGCTAGTAGGTGCTCACATAGTGCCTATTTTCTTCTTGAAAGCATTGTGTAGGTCTGAGTATTCATTATATGCCTGTCCAAATCCGATTAGTTCCGGCAAGTTCATACTTGACCAGAACTTCAACCATTTTTCTTTGTCTTCAGGTTGCAAGCGGGAACCGTTCATTGTGGAGCGTGTAAGTGTGTACAAGAACTGTAGCGTTATTTTTCTCGTGCTCGTGATATATATATATATATATATATATATATATATATATATATATATATATATAATTGTACAACTATTAATTCTTTTTATGTTTATTTACCCAACACTAAACGATATAGTTCACTTTACTATTACACCTATCTCTAGCTAAAGACAACACAGCCTGTCCGTCCATATAAGCTGCCACACAAACAATGCAGAGAGTTCAGCAGGAAAGAGTAGATATTTATTTATAAATAGCGCTACGCAGTACGCGCTTCTTAATATTTTTGAACCATGCACAAGACGTAGCCAAGGCGTAACCAAGGCATAGCCAACACGTAGCCAACACGTAACCAATAAGTAGTCAAGTATGTTTACTATTCTCGAACATAATCAACAGAAGGCCACTAATATGGCTAATGATAATATCAAATTCGCATAGCCAACTAGTATTGAGATACATAATGCAAATGGTCGACGCGAAGCCAAGGTTATTTATCGATGCATACAAGCAAAGAAGAAATATTGTTGCGGTATTTGTATTTATTTATTAATATTGTTGGAAGTAAATGTCAGGATAGAGTGAACAGACTGATATGTCGAAGCATTTTAATGTCCTTGTCATCTTTTGGATTCAACTTGGTTCTCCACATAATAGATTTCTTCTGGGTAGGTGCATGGACAAGTATATATACGTGTACGTGTGGGATTACTGCTGAGGCATACTTTCAGTCGGAACATAAATACGCATTTGTACAACCATACAAAAACAACTTTGTCTACGATCTCTCTCTAGTGGTGATACATATGCACATATCCATAACAACACGAATGCCTTTCATATACATGATGTATAATAGTACTATACAAATATCCATGGCCTTCTGAAAAATGAACAATATCCCATCACTTAACTCTAATACATCTATATACATGACGTTTACAATAATTATAGTCTCCGAATATTTAATTTTGTTTTCATGCATGTTTATCGACCTTTTTTTTGGCGGCATTGCACTTGACACGTGTTTTCAAAATAGAAAAAAAATTACGTTGAAACTATAACCGTTTACGTTTATCACTAGGTTCAAATGTAATATCGTGAGGTGTATATGTATACAAGACGGGGATCTGTACTCCAGAAACGCAACTACAAGACATACTTTGTAGACGAACATACACATGCAGTGTCTGCAGACTCTCGGGAAACACACACACTGCAGAATTCGGCATTGCTTTGCTTTATCAAGCGGCACTATTTCGTGTATATATAAAGGCAGTGGTGTGAAAGTACACTCTAGTATACGCAACCACGCTAGTACGATATACAAACAGGCGAATACTCATACACGCACCTTATGCACTGGGAAATCACACCATACTATACACCACCACGCTAGTATATACGAGCATACATACTTGCGCGCATACACACAGACACTCAAATCACAATCAATTGCGTACCAGTATCATTCATCAACCCCAAATCTATCCAAGAAGCGGTCTAAAATGGGAGCTCCACATCTGAAAAAAGCCAAAAAGGCCAAGAAACAAGCCCCCACTGAAGACTCAGGGGTAGACGAGAACGCCGCACGACCAGGCACAGCGGATTATGTGTGCGGTGGTGACTTTGGAAAGTATTTCGAGGAGCAGTATGGCGAAGAGAGATGGGCTACCCTGAAGGAAGCACTTGTGCTGCCAGGTATACTAAGCTCAGTGTGAGACTAGTCTACGAGTGTGTACACGCATATGTTCTTGTAGGATTACATTGTGGCGGTGACTTGGAGAGGTGTATTTAAGGAATAGTCTGGTTAAGAGAGACGGACTGTTTCGAAGGAAATACTTGTACTGCAAGTTACATTGAGCTCAGTGTTTAAGCTTGTATATGAGTGTTTGCTTATGTATCTGTGTATCTAACTCGTATTGTGACGGTGACTTTGGACAACATTTCGAGGAACTCTGGCGAAGCTAAATGCGTGACTTTGTAGGAAGCACTCAGGTAATACCAAATAAGTTTGATCCATATGATTTTCTTTTATGTGTATGTGCAGGGGTATGTGTGTTCGATCGATATTGCAGCTGAGACTATTTGAAGAGCTATGAGGAACCTTATGGGGTGGATTGGGCCACTTTGAGCACTATTGTTACACAACCTGAAAGTGTGTATACAGCTTACGTGTAATATATATATATATATATTATTACATATATATATATATATATATATATATATATATATACATATACATCATCATATATATATATATATATATATATACATTATATATATATATATATATACATACACATACATCATCATCATCATCATCATATATATATATATATATATATATATATATATTCATATTCATATATACATACATACATACATACATTACATTGCATTATTATTAATTATTATTATACATTACATACATATTGTTGATTACATACATTACACATACATATTACACGCATACATACATACATCCATACATAAATACACACATGGATCGTATCACTGACCACTATAAATATATATATATGTATGCACGTGTACATGCACATGTACATGTATATGTATATGTATATGTATGTATACGCATACGCATATGCATATGTATATGCATATGTATATGCATATGCATATGTGTATGTATTGTGCATGTATATGGTATATGCATGCATATACGCATATACATACACATGTATATGTAATGTGTATGTGCATGTATGTGTGTATGCATTACGTATATGCATGTGCATGCATATCCGTATCCCATGCATATGCACGTGTATGTGTATGTATATGCATATGTATATGTATATATCTTTGTGTGTATGTGTATATGTTTATAATCATGTATTTGTGTATGTATATGTATACGTGTATGTGTGTTTATGCATATGCATATGTATATGTACAGTGTATATATATATATATATATATATATATATATATATATATATGTAAGATATATTTGTATCCCGCATATCCGAATGTATGCGTGTATGTATGCATGTATTTACGCGTGTATTTATATTGCTTAAAAAAAAAGTCCTATTGTGGCGACAACATCGGTGTGAACTCTGGGTGAAAATATGAGACGAAGTGAATGTCATTGGCAATGAGGTGGTACAACAGGGCGATGCTGGTTCAGAACGGTGTATAGTCGGGTATTCATGGGATTTCAATATGCGCAGTAAGCATGTACAAGCATGCCCACCCATGTGTTAGTATATGAAGTATGAAGCTGGCACGCACACAAGAAGATGATATTTCTCCTCAACTCACAAACGCCACGCACAATACTACCGTATCATCGAGAATAGCTATATTTTAGAGAAACACATCGTTCACTGGGTGTTTAAGTACGCCCACTCTTACAATGTGAATAGACGGAATCACTCGTTGGCCTAGGTGTCACTGTTTTCATCTGGGTACATTCGTTCTATGTTTACTTGACCCTTCTCAATACTACAAATAGTATGATTTTATCACGCACCCAGCGACTGTCCCGTCGTTGCGCACTCACCCACTGATACGTGCTTGCAGTACTCTCACACACCCCGAACTATCAGTAGTAGTACAGCACATTCCTGCCACTGATACGTGCTTACAGTACTATCACACACCCATGACTATCCCCATAGCTATCATTAGTGGTCATTTGCACATCACTTTCCTTCCACTGATACGTACTTACAGTACTCACACACACCCATAACTATCATTAGTATTCATTTACACATCACTTTCCTTCCACTGATACGTACTTACAGTACTCACACACACCCATAACTATCATTAGTATTCATTTCCACATCACTTTCCTTCCACTGATACGTACTTACAGTACTCACACAGACCCATAACTACCATTGGTATTCATTTGCACATCACTTTCTCTCCACTGATACGTACTTACAGTACTCACACACACCCTAACTATCATTAGTATTCATTTGCACAGCACATTCCTTCCACTGATACGTGCTTACAGCACTCACACACGCCCATAACTATCATTAGTATTCATTCGCACATCGCCTTGATTCTTGATACTCTCGCACTCTGCTAAAGTGGGCAATGAAGGGTGGAGTCATCTAAAGTGGCTCACCAAAAAACACACGAGCGCACCCAATTGTCCCTATCAAACCAACCATGGACAGTTGTAGGAACGTCAGCTGTTCTGTATATTTTTATCCGTATGTTTACTGGGCAATTGTGGTGTGCACGTACACTGTGTCAAAACGCTGCGACGGTACTCGCACGAATACACACATAGCTACGCATAATGGATACCGTCATAGACACCGCACGTACACCTGAAGCCACAACGTCGTACGACAGTCCAGGATGCTTCCATCTTTGTGTGTATGTGGCTCTGCACACACTTCGTAAGAGAGATTGGGAACTACACTGATATCACACCTGGCGGCATGCTCACTATATTTGGTCGATTTTAGAGGGATTTAATAAACACACATGGACACGCCCACAAACCCCTTCGATAGTAGACACTCCCAATGTATCTGATCGCATACTCAAGCCTCGACGCGCGCTATGTTGACACATACAGGCACACACTCGGCGTGGGACAATCTTTTCTATGCTGAATCTGTGCTAGAGCCACTCGATCTGGTGCAACCGGACCCCAAGCTCCCGTGCTATCTGGCGACTGAGTGTGTCAGGCTGCCATCGCCCACAAAGGAAATCGGAGGTCTGACATCGCACTATCTGCTCGATTTGGCGTCCACATTACCTGGTATGTTGTTCATGCCATTGTAGATCTGAGTGGAGTATGATCCTGCGTGGCATGCTGATCGGCTTACGGTTGTAGGAGCAGTTCCGTAGGTAGATGTGTTGTAGTGTGTGGGTATGGGTGTCATATATAAATTGCTTATCTTCATAGCTATAACATTCGTATCATACCTCATATGACCTTGCCTTAGTATACTATTCCTGTGCTTAGAGTATCTGCACACCAACACTGGGTGTATAGAGCGAACTCAGCACACGTCGTTAAATTGTAGTTTAAAGTTTTTGCGGTCAAGACTCGGCCTAGGAGTAGTATTGCTAGATATGTGAAGTGTACATACATACGCACATACTCATCCCATTTATGTACCACATTGGCACTAGTACTAGCAGTGGCAGTGCATGATACTGTCGGAAAGAATGGGGTATAAACACCAACACACCGAAGCCACCAACTGGAGACTTTCTCGCAAATTTGTGTATGTGTTCTACCCCATTGGCGTATCACATCCATCCAACTGTTATAACGGTAGTGCACAGCTCTGATACTCAACACTGCCATCTCGAGCTACTGTGGTTCCCGTGTACCCCTCATGCTTTCGTTGTATCTAACCGAAAACCCTAAAACTCTATGCACGTGCACAACCACCAACACCCCGTCAATACAACGCATTGACACCTCTACACCAATCAATCGGCAACACACAGCGTTGACACTCAAGCCACAACCTGGGGAGGCTGTGTTGGACATGTGTGCTGCTCCCGGTGGCAAGAGTCTCATTCTGGCGACCCTTCTCTTCGCCACCCGAGACCCGAATGCGGACTACGGACACCTGACTATGAATGAGATAGCTCCCGCCAGAAGGACCAGGTACTGCACGCGTATAGATGCACCGGTGGTTCAGACAAGCACACACCCACACCCTCGCACGCACGCACGCCTGCCTGTCGGTATCAGTGTACGACGCCACGGATGCCCGTATCAGACTGGGCTATAGAATACGATACTTGAACAACACCCGCAGGTTACAATACGGCACCATTGGCAGACACTAAGTATCTGCATAACTGCTTATCATAGCGTCTATTTCTCACTGTGCTTGTATATCACAGGTTACGCAGAGTTCTCGATGAGCACATACCCGCACCCTTACACGCGCGCCTATCCGTAACCATGTACGATGCCACCAAATGGAGCCGACACCAGACTAACCAATACGACAAGATACTCGTAGACGCTCCCTGCTCATCAGAGCGGCACCATTGCCAGACGCAGATGAAGCACCGGAAAACCATAACACGCGAAGAGTGGAGTGTCAGTAGGAGCAAGCGCAATGCTGTCACTCAGCTGGGTTTGCTGGTATCAGCTTGTCAGGCGTTGAGGCCGGGCGGACAGGTGGTGTACAGTACGTGCTCGATATGCAACTTGGAGAATGACGACGTAAGTACGTGAATCGGTTTGTTTTTCACTCGATGGATGTCTGTGTTCTGTAAGCTTTGGGTGTGTAAACGATCTGGTGACATTGCTAGTTACTATGTATCGGCTGGCAATTGGTCGCTGCATATGCATTCATTCAAACAGAGTGTGTGTGGGTGTACAGCTGGTATACTGCGCATTTGACGAGAGTTGAGTGAGCGTGTCTGTCTCATTCTTGTGTGGGAATTGGGGTTCACTTATTCCAAACTCCATTTCGCGTCGAAACGGGTTTCACGAGTAGTAACAATTGAATTTGAGCCTGTGATTTTCAGGCTCTGCGGTATTGTTGTGTTCAACATATTCTGGGCTGCATGACTATAGATACACATATGCAGATGTATGTAAAAATGTCTACATATACGCGTGCAAAATATGATGTATATGCAGACGTGCACGTCACTTGACGGTCACAAGGATCGAGAACTGTTGCCAGAGATGGCGTATTCGATCTTATCATGTTCAAGGCAGCGTCAGTATTATTTTTAATCAATAGCATGTGCATGTGCGTCGTCGAAGCACTCACACAGCTTCAACTGTTAGACCGATGTACGATCCGGTAACATCTCTACTGTGTACTGTTTTCATCAGGTCGTGCGGAAGGCGTTAGCGAAGTTAGGAGACACTCACGTGCGGGTTGTATCGCATGAAAACCCAACAGCAGTGAGCAAGATACAGACAGGTGCCGAAAAAACCGAGTTTGGATATATAGTATTGCCTGACACCATACTGGGTGATTACGGTAGTGGATGGGGCCCCTTGTTTTGGTCTGTGATCGAGCGCTTGGAGTGATGATAAAGACATGGTATGAATATAATCCGGTGTCTGCAGAAGCGGCTGAAGCTCAACTACCGACAGAGGGATTGGTGGTCATTGAGGCGTGCTCAATGCTAACCACAGGAATAGTTACCCATGTGAACTTGGTATAACTACTACCATGTGAACCTGGTGTGTGAAGAAGGCTTCGGGCCCGCTTTTCCTCCACTGCATCGATGGATTAGTCCGTGGTCCGAGATTACTTATGTATACGTACAGATATAGCTATCAATGTAAATGGTGTCGGCAGTGGGTCTAGAGGTTGCTCAAGCTCAACCGCGGATACAGATAAATATTGTTGATGATTCCGGGTCATCAGGGAACGCCCATGCTAAATTCAAGCTTAGATATCGAAAACAGTTCAGTGTCTGTTGCTATAGCTAACTACAGGCATGGTAAGCCTTGGTGAACTCAAATATATTTAACCTTGCTGTCTCTTTACAGCGAGATCAGTGTGTACGCGTGATATACTGTTAACTTGAGACGACGAATGGCACCGATGATCAGGATATACTGTTAACCGGAGACGACGAATGGCACCGATGATCAGGATATACTGTCAACTTGAGACGACGAATGGCACCAATAATCGTCCTTGGGGACCAAGCACGACAATCTCAAGTGTGTGACTTGAATGCGCGACCGATTGGTTAGGATAGAGTTCTTTCCTATGGGCGAATCTGGAACGCAGTTCATAACCAAGTCGACTCTGCGGTCTCTCTTTTCTCGCGCTGCGCTAGAGCTGAGAGGTGGCAGCAAATCAATATCATTTTTTTTCTATGTAAAATTTGATATTCCACAGTAGTATGAACTGGTGTACATTACACTAGTGTCATGTGCTTGTGACCTGCCATCAAAGGCTCGGACTTGCGGTAGGTAATCTAACATGCGATGTCCATAGTTTCCTATGATCATCGACTCTAGCGTTGCTACCAACGCCTCCAGGAGGGCTTGTCTGAAAGTACAGACTAGTGTGCGACTAAATCGCATTCCATGCACTAATTCCTGGTACGGGGTTAGTTTTATTTGCTGCTTCAGCCTCTTATCTTTGTGACCTACTCTAACTGCGGGAGTAATAGCGGTGAGAAGAGACAGTTCCAAAGTGTGCAGAGTGTGTTGTGATATGATGTGATGTGGAAACCCGGCTCCAAGTCGTGTCGAGGAGGCATGAGTTGTGTCACGTTGAAGCATTTTACCTGAGATGTGTTGGATATGTGCGAACGAGTGTAGGTAGTCTGCGACACATTGATATTTGTCATAGAAGGATAAAAGCCTGTCAAAGCTCATGAATTTGGCTCAACGGAGATGTGAATATTTTCAGGTACCAGACGAAGACTTACAAGAGCATGTGTGTGTGCATATCTTTGTCGGCGGACTGTCTGTGGATACTCATTTCAGCACATCTTTGTACACGTACCATCAGATTTCATTTCATAGTAGAAAGCCTGAATACACCATTCCAGTACACCTTCGTACCTGTACCAATGGTTGTGTTGCATATTGCAGAAACTTTCATTAACCAATACAGTACATCTTACTCGTACCATCGGTTCTAATAAAAAATTTGCAGAAAGTTCACTGTTAGTCATTACAATAAAATTGTGCTTCTGAGCTGTATGTAAATCTGCACTAGCT